>VMDO01011342.1:0-51542 GCA_007922755.1 Pedetes capensis | reverse complement strand
TAGAATCAACCAAAGTGCCCTTCAACAGAAGAATGGATAAAAAACTCTGGTATATATACACAATGGAATACTATTCAGCAATCAAGAAAAATAAAATAAGGTCATTCGCAGCAAAATGGATGGAATTAGAGAAAATTATTTTAAGTGAATGAACATGAGCTCAGAAAGAGAAACAACACATGTTCTCACTCATATGAGGGAGCTGTTTCAAAATTATAAGAAGGAAAAATCCTACTTGAAGGTCAGATCATAATAAAAGGGGGGGAGGGAAGATAAGAATGATGTCAATATAAATGGACTAGAAATCGCATGTAATTGTTCAAACAAGATAAAAACAAAGAACACTACAGGAAAAGTTTCTATCTTGAACAGAACTGGAACCCAAGGACATATAGAAAAATACTACTAAGTAAAAGATAGAGAAGACTTGGATGGGAAACTTAGATGGGAAGGGCAGGGGAAGCATAGGGGAGGGTACGGGGTAACCTACATGAATAATGTTTATCAAATTGCATATATGAAAATTGTCACAATGAAAGGCATGTCAAAATGAATCACATTATGATGTACACTAAAAATTTCTAATAAAAAAAAGAGTTCCTGGCAAGTAATATAACCTCAATAAATGTTGTTGTTGTTAGGTACCATCAGGTCAAGTCCAACACATAGCAACCCTCAATAGGGTTTGTGATGGCTGAATGTTTAGAGATTGTTTCAGGAATGGGCTGCCACATCCTTCTCCCCATTTTTGCAGTGCTAGGGAGCCAACCCAGGGCCTCAGAGAATACAGAGCAGCACTCTACTAACTGAGTTAAACCACAGCCCTAAATAAATACACATTAAATAAATGAATAAATGAACAAAACACAAACAACTATATGAATTAGGGCAGATTTCAATGACTTCATTGCCTTTTAGAAAAAGAAATAATAATATTTAACATGTCAAGCCCCTTCCTGTCATTGTTCCTTTTAATGGATAACTACTAACTAATCTGACTTCTAAGTCCATAAATTAGTTTTGTATGTTTCTGAAACTCTATATAACTGGAATCATGTAGTATATACTCTTTTGTTTCTGGCTTCCTTGGATACTATGATGTTTGTAAGATTTATCCATGGAGCTGTATGAAGATGCAACTCTTCATTCTTGTTGGTCAATAAATATACCATCACATTTATTACTAGTGATGAACATTTGAGTTGTTTCCAAGTTGGACCTAATAGGAGCAGAGTTTTCATGAGCTTCTATGTTCAGGATTTTGGGGGAAGGTATGCATTTCTCTTGTATGTCACCTATAAGTGGAATGGTTGAATCAGGATAAGCAGACACTCAGCTTTAGAAGTTATTACTAGTTTAGCAAAGTGGTTGTCACCAGATACCTCACCAGCAATATTTAGAGTTAAAGTCCTTGTAATACTTAAAATTATCTTTTTCCTTTTTGGCATTCAGAAGGTAGGTATAGAAATCTCATTGCTTTTAATTTGTTTGTACTTGATAATAAAGGTGGTTTATTTATTTTACTGTGGCTACTGTAACAAATCACCACAAACTTGGTGGCTTAAAACCACATGAATTTATTTTCTTACAATTCTGAAGGCCAGAAATCTGAAATCAAGTTGTCAGCGGGATGCACTCTTTCTGGAGGTTCAAGGAGCGAAACCATTCCTTGACCCTTCCAGCTTCAGGAGGCTGGTGTCCCTTGGTTTATGACTGCATCATTCCAATTTCAGCCTGTCCTTATGTCTCCTTTTCTCTGTGTTTCTGTGTCAAAATTCCCTCTGTCTCTCATTTATAAGGACACATAAAATTGCATGGTATGGTTTTGGTCCACATATTAAAGCCTTGGTCTCCAGGATAACACTATTGGAAAGCCAATCCCTTCAGAAGTGAGGCCTACTGGGAGGCCCTTAGGTCACTGGGAGAATCTTTGAATGGGATTATGGGATCTCATTCTTCTCCTTTTTTGATTCCTGAGCCATGATATAAGCAGTTTACTCCTCCACACATTCCCAGCATGATATGTCACCTCACCACAGGCCCAAAGCCATGGGTCTACTCGATCATGGACTGGAACCCCCAGAGCTGTGAACCAAAATAACCTTTCCTCTTTGTAAATTAATTTTCTGAGGTTATTTCATTACAGGAATGTCAAGCTGACTAATACATTGCATCCAGATAGGCCAGGATAAGCATCTCCTTTCAAGATCCTTAACTTCATCACAACTTGTACCATATAAGGTAATATTCATTCTTTTGGCATATAATGTAATATTCACAGGCTCCAGGAATGAGGAAGTAAATATGTCTTCATGGGGCCATTTTTTTTCAGCCCACAGGTGGGCACAATTTGTATGTCCTCTTTTATCAAGGGCTTAGGTCTTTTATCCATTTCCTATCAGGTTGTTTGCATTGATTTGTTAGGGATTCTTTGTTATTCTTAATACAAATTTCTCATCAGATAGGTTTTGCAGATTCTTCTGTCATTCTGTGGCTGGACTTTCTACTTTTCTAAATTTGCCTAACTCTTAATGTAGCACAATTCATCTCACTTTTTAATAGATTAATAAATAGATCAGAGAATCCACATGTACATCTAATTAGAGGGGAGTAGTTCTATTCAACCTTGTGTCCGTGTTACCAAAGTTTATTAATGGATGAATGAGTCTCTGTCATGCTATAAAACCACATGGTATTTCTAAATGTTTCCTTTAGCATTTTGGAATTTTTATTTTAAAAAATAATAAATTAAAGCCAAAAGCAATAGCACACACCGGTAGTCCCAGCAAGCAGAGGCAGAAGGATTGCAAATTTGAGGCCAAAGGCAGCCTGTATAATTTAGTGAAATCCTGTCTCACAAGAAAAAAATTTAAAAACAGGCTGGGGGTGCAGCTCAGTGGCAGAGTGTTTACAAAGTATGTGTGAAGCCCTGGGTTCAGCCGGTAGTACTGCAAAATAATAATAATAATAATTATTATTATCATTATTATTATTATTAAGATAATTTTTAATTCAACAAATTTGTGATCTTGGTTTCTCAAAATTCCAGCTGGCTTATTTGCAGAAATTGATAAGCTGGTCGTAAAACTCACATGGAAGTTTAAAGAGACCCAGCATACCCAAAATATTGTTGAAAGAGAAAACCAAAGGAGGAAGATTCATACTTCTCAAATTCAAAACTTACTACAAAGTGATAGTAAACAACACAAGTTGGTAGACGCATAAGGATAAATCAATGAAACATAAATTGTTGTTGTTAGGAGCCGTCAAGTCGAGTCCGACTCATAGAAACCCTACGTACAGCAGATCGAAACACTTCCCAATTCTGTGCCAGGCACACAATCTTATTTAGGTTTAAGCCCATCGTTGCAGACACTGTGTCAATCCATCTGGTGGAGGGTTTGGTTTTTTTCACTGACCTGCCACTCTCCCAAACATGATGTCTTTCTCCAGGGATTCATCTCTCCTGACTACATGTCTGAAATATGTAAGACACAGTCTGGCCATTCTTGCTTCCAAGGAGCACTCTGGTTGCACTTCTTCTAGGACAGATCTGTTGATTCTTTTGGGAGTCCTTGGTATATTTAATAGATGTCTCCAGCACTATAATTCAAAAGCGTCAATTCTTTTCCTGTCTCCCTTGTTCAAAGCCCAGCTTTCACAACCATATGATGAGACTGAAATTAGAGGCCAGAAATAAAGCTACATGTCTTGGTCAGTTAACTCTCAACAGGGGAGCCAAGATCATTGAATGATCTGTTCAACATACCATGCTGAGACAACTGAAGTGTCACACATAGAAGAATAAAATTAGATTCCTATCCATAACATATATGAAAATTAACTCAAAGTGGATGAAATGTCTAAATGTAAGATAGAAAACTATAAAACTCTAAGAAGAAAAACATACGTGTAAAACTTCATAATCTTGGACTAAGCAATGGTTTCTTGAATATGACCCTAAAACCAAAAGCAACAAAAGAAAAAATAAATTGGATTTCATCAAAATTTCAAAAATTTTTACCTCAAAGGACACCATCAAGTACGAAGAGAAAGTCCACAGAAAGGGAGACAATATCTAAAAACCAAGTGTCTGATAAGGAATTTGTACATTGTTGTTGTGAGGTGCCGTCTCTGACTAATACTGACCCTATGTCGCTGGGGAAGGGGCTCCAAAACTATGGGTTCTGGGGATAGGACTTAAAGAAATCACAACAGAACACCCTTGTTCTGCTTTTGTTGTTGTTGTGTTAGGTGCCATCCAGTCAATTCCAACTCAAAGCAACCCTTTGTACAGAGGAACGAAACACTCCCCGACTCTGTACCAGGCACATGATCTTTTTATGTTTAAGCCCATTGTTACAGACACTGTGTCAGTCCATCCAGTAGAGGGTTTTCCTTTTATTTTGTTGACCTGCCACTCTCCCAAACATGATGTCCTTCTCCAGGGATTGATCTCTCCTGACTACCTGTCCAAAATACATAGCACACAGTCTAGCCATCCTTGCTTCCAAGGAGCACTCTGGTTGCACTTCTTCTAGGACAGATTTGTTGGTTCTTTTGGCAGTCTATGGTATAATCAATAGACGTCTCCAGCACCACAATTCAAAAGCATCAATTCTTTTTCTGTCTCCCTTGTCCAATGTCCAGCTTTCACAACCATATGATGCCACTGAAAATACCATGGCATGAGTCAGGTGCACCTTCGTCTTCACTGTGACGTCTTTACTTTTCAGTACTCTAAAGAGATCTTTTGCCACAGCTTTTCCCAGAGCAATGCATCTTGTGATTTCTTGACTGCTGCTTCCATAGGTGTTGATTATAGAGCCAAGCAAAGCAAAATCATGGACAAACTCAATCTTTTCTCCATTTATTGTGAAGTTGCATACTGACCCAGTCGTAAGGAGTTTTGTTTTGTTGATATTTAGTTGCAACCCATACTGAAGGCTGTGATATTTGATCTTCACCAGTAAATGTCTTAAATCCTCTTCACTTTCAGCAAGCAGAGTTCTGTCATCTGCATAACACAGGCTGTTAATGAGTCTTCCCCCAATCCTGATGCCATGTTCTTCCTCCTAAAGTCCAGCTTCTTGGATCATTTGCTCAGCATATAAATTGAAGAGATATGGTGAAAGTATACAATCCTGATGCACACCTTTTCCAACTTTAAACCAGGCAGTGTTTCCTTGTTCTATTCAAACAACTTCCTCTTGGTTCATGTACAAATTCCTCATGAGTACAATTAGGTGTTCTGGTATTCCCATTTTCTGAAGTGTTATCCATAATTTGTTATGATCCACACAAATGCCTTTGCATAGTCAATAAAACATAGATAGACATCTTTCTGATATTCTCTGTTTTCAGCTAATATCCACCTGACATCAGCAATGATGTCCCTGGTTCCTCACCCTCTTCTGAACCCCACTTGATTTTCTGGCAATTCCCTGTCTATATACTGCTACAATCACTTTTGATGATCTTCAGTAAAATTTTGCTTGTGTGTGATATTAATGATATTGTCTAATAGTTTCCATATTCAGTAGGATCCCCTTTTATGGGAATATGCACAAATATGGATCTCTTCCAGTCAGTTGGCCAGGTAGCTGTTTTCCAAATCTGTTGGCATAAACATGTCAGCACCTCCAGTGCTGCATCTGTTTGTTGAAATATCTCTATTGGTATTCCATCAATTCCTGGAGCCTTGTCTTTCACCAGTTCTTTCAAGGCGGCTTCCACTTCATCCTTGTATACCATTGGTTCCTGATCATATGCAACCTCTTGAAATAGTTGGTCATCTACCAATTCTTTTTTGTATAACAACTCTGTATATTCCTTCCATCTTCTTTTGATGTTTCCTGCATCATTTAATATTTTCCCTGTAGAATCTTTCAAACCACTCTAGGCTTGAATTTTTTCTTCACTTTCTTAAGCTTGAGAAACACAGAGCATGTTTTTCCCTTTTGGTTTTCTGCCTCCAGCCCTTTGTACATGTCATTATAATATTTATTTTTATCTTCTCAAGCTGCCTTTTGAAATTTTCTGTTTGGGTTCTTAGCTTCATTATCTTCCTTTTACTTTGGCTGCTCAATGTTCAAGGGCAAGTTCCAGCATCTCTTTTGACATGTACTTTGGTCTTTTCTTTTTTTCCTGTCTTTTTAATAACCTTTTGCTTTCTTCTTGAATGATACCTTTTATGTCATGCCACAACTTGTCTGGTCTCCTATCATTTGTATCTAATGCATTAAACCTGTTCTTGAGGTGGTCTCTGAACTCAGGTGGGATATACTCAAGGTCATACCTTGGCTCTCATACACTTGTTCTAAT
Source organism: Pedetes capensis (assembly GCA_007922755.1). Taxonomy (NCBI): domain Eukaryota; kingdom Metazoa; phylum Chordata; class Mammalia; order Rodentia; family Pedetidae; genus Pedetes; species Pedetes capensis. The sequence goes on along the minus strand of VMDO01011342.1, from coordinate 45,218 downwards.
TTTCTTCAGCTTCAGTTTGAACTTGCATATGAGAAGTTGATGGTCTGATCCACAATCAGCACCTGGTCTTGTTCTGACATTTGATATAGAGCTTTTCCATCATGTCTTTCCACATATGTGGTCAATTTGGTTCCTGTATGTTCCATCTGGTGAAGTCCATGTGTAGAGTTGCCGTTTATGTAGGTGAAAAATGTATTTGCAATGAAAAGATCATTGGTCTGACAAAATTCTATCATGAGATCTCCAGCATTGTTTCTGTCACCAAAACCATGTTTTCCAACTACTGAGCCTTCTTTGTTTCCCACCTTTGCATTCCAGTCACTGGTAATTTTAAGCACATCTTGATTGCATATTTGATCTATTTCAGATTGCAGAAGGTGGTAGAAATATTCCCTTTCTTCATTTGTGGCCTTAGTGGTGGGTGCATAAATTTGAATAATAGTCATATTAACTGGCCTTCCTTGTTGTTGTTAGGTGCTGTCGAGTCGGTATCCGACTCATAGTGACCCTCATAGGGTTTTCAATGGCTGACTGTTTCAGGATTGCCTTGGGAGTAGATTGCCAGGTCCTTCTCCAATTTTTGCGGTGCTGGGAATTGAACTTAGGACCTCAGAGACTGTAGCGCAGTGCTCTACCCAACTGAGCTAAATCCCAGCCCCGGCCTTCCTTGTAGGCATATGGATATTATTCTATCACTGGCAGCATTGTATTTCAGGACAGATCTTGAGATGTCTTTTTTGACGATGAATGCAGCCCCATTTCTCTTTAGTTTGTCATGCCCAGCATAGTAGACCATATGGTTATCTGACTCAGAATGGCCCATGCCAGTCCATTTTAGCTCACTGATGCCTAGAATGTCAATGTTTATGCACTCCATTTCTTTTATAATGGTTTCCAATTTTCCTAGATTCATACTACATATATTCCATGTTCCAATTATTAATGTATGTTTACAGTTGTTTCTCCTAATTTTGAGTTGTGCCACATCAGCAAATGGAGGTCCCTGGTGCTTTACTCCATTTCCATCATCAAGATAGACTCTACTTTGAGGAGGCAATTCTTCTCCTGTAGTCTTTTGAGTGCCTTCCAACCTGGGGGGCTCATTTTCCAGCACTGTATCTGACAATGTTTCTTTGATATTCTTAGGGTTTTCAATGGCTAGTTGTTTCGGGAGTGGTTTGCCAGTGCCTACTCCCTAGCCTTTCTTAGTCTGGAAGCTCAGCTGAAACCTGTCTACCATGGGTGACTCTGCTAGTATCTGAGATACTGGTGGCATAACTTTCAGCCTCATTACAACACACAAGCCACCACAGTGTGGCAAACTGACAGACATTTGGGGGAATTTGTACATAGAATGTATAAAGAACTCATACAACCATGGGAGAAAATACTTGCAAACCTTATCTCAAATAAGGGACTTATACCTAGCATATAAAAGGTCCTTTACAACTCAATAAAAAAAAAGAAAGAAAAACTAGTCCAGTTTAAAAATGTGGAAAAGATTTGAATAGGCATTTCTCCAAAGAAGATGTATGATTGGTCAATAAACACATAGAAGATACTCAACAGCACCACAGAAATGCAAATCTGAACTATAATGAGATACCACTTCCCACTCACTAGGATGACAAGAGTCAAAAAGACAGAAAATGCAGGGTGAGGTAGTGTATGCCTATAATCCCAGCAATTGGGGAGGTGGAGGCAGGAGTATTGCAAGTTCGAGGCCATGACACAAGATTTTAAAAATTAAAAAACAAGAGACACCTGGGAGTGAAGTTCAGTGGTAGAGTGGTTGCAAAGTGTAAGACTCTGGGTTCTGCATCCTCATACTGTGCTCCCCCCAAAAAAGATAGTAATAGTGTAGACTAGGATATGGAGAAGTTAGAAAACTAAAAAGCCCAGTAGTAGCCAGGCACTCTACAGCATGTCTATACACTCAGTAACTCAGGGGGCTGGCAAATGAGTTCCAGGCCAGAGGGAACCTAGGCAACTTAGCAAGACCCTGTCCCAAAATTTTTAAAAATTAAAAAGGGGGTGGGAGGTGCAGCTCAGTGGTGGAGCATTTGCCTAGCTTGCACAGGCCCTGGGTTCAACCCTCAATACTGGAGGGGAAAAAAAGGCCCAGTAGTTATTCAAAAGCTTAAACATAGAGTTACAATATGCACCAGTAATTTCACTCCTAAGTATACACCTAAAAGAAATGAAACATGTCCACACAAACTTGCATATGAACGTTCATAGTTGCACTATTGTTAATAAGAGCAAAAAAAGAAGTAGCACAAATGTCCACCCATTGATGAATAGATAAGTAAAATGATGTGGCATATCCATACCATGGAGTATTACTTCTCCATAAAAAGGAATGAAATACTGATACAACATTGAAGAACCTTGAAAATGTGTTAAATGAAAAAGATCAGTCACAAATGGCCACATGTTATATGATTCCATGTACATGCAATATCCAGAACAAACAAATTCATAGAGACAGAGAGTAGATAAGTGGTTGCCTAAGACTGGAGAATTTGTAGAGGGAAATGGTAAGTAAATGCTGTTGTTGTTGTTGTTGTTGTTAGGTGCCATCGAGTCGGTATCCGACTCATAGCGACCCTCATAGGGTTTTCAATGGCCGAGTACTTCAGGATTTCCTTGGGAGTGGATTGCCAGGTCCTTCTCCCATTTTTGCGGTGCTGGGAATTGAACTCAGGGCCTCAGAGACTGCAGCACAGCGCTCTACCCACTGAGCTAAATCCCAGCCCCAAGTAAATGCTAGCAGGATTAAAATGTCCTCAAATTGATGGTAGTGATGATTACAAAATTCTGTAAATTCACTCGATATCATTGCATTATAGACTTCAAACAGGTGAACTATACAATATGTGAATTGTACTTCAAAAAACTGTTGCAACAATAACAACAACAAAAAAACACCTGATTTTTGTTTGTTTGTTTTTCAGCACTGGGTGTTGAAGCCAGGTCCTTGCACATGTTAGGCAAGTGCTCTACCATTGAGCCTCTTTTTTATTGTTTATTTTGAGGTTGCCTCTGGCCTCAAACTCACTATCCTTCTGCCTCAGCCTCCTCAGTGCCTAGATTACAGGTATGTGCCATAGCACACCACTGAATCCTGCTTTCTCATTGGCTCTGTGACTTTGCGTAAGTTACTTGTCATTTCTAAACCTTCTTTTCATTATTTAGAAAATCAAGTTGGTAATAGCTAAATTTAGAGGCTCTGTTGTAGAGATTGCATCTTTCCAATCAGCATACTTCCTGGCTTTTGGTAGAAAGTAATTATTAGTACTAGCAGTATTAATATAGATAAAATCATGGTTTAAAAGAATTTATTATAACTGTGAAATACTAAAGTGATTATGTGATGCCAATATCCCATCAACTGAAAACAGCCAATTTCACTAAGATTGGAGTAAAGAAAACTTGGCAAGGGGGCAAGGGTTGTAGGCAATGGGGATGGAATACAATTTTTTTATTTAAAGTGAATTTTTTAAGAAAAATTCAGTTTCTAATATTTCTATTTTTAAAACTCAAATGCCCTATGCTTTTAGTAAATATTATTATCTAATATTTATTAAATGCTGGCTGTATGGGCATGTGATTCCCCTCAACATCTTTCATATAGGAAGATAAACAAATATATCCTTTTATAAGTTGTTCTATGGTAGGCCATCTTAGAGTCACATTCTACTTTGTTCAAAATTTATAATTGTGGCAGGACATTATCCGCTATAAAATATTCATCATGTAAATTAATAATGTAAACATAATTTGATGAAAAGTGTTTATGAAAACTGTACTTTTTGAAAATGTGAGTTGTTTCTTATTGTTGTTAGGTGCCATTAAGTTAGATCCAACTCACAGTGACCCTATGTACAACAGAATGAAACAATACCCAACACTGTCATGAATACAACCTTTTTTATGCTTAAGCCTATTGTTGCAGCCACTGTGTCAATCCATTTAGTTGAAGGTCTTCCTTTTTTTTGTTGACCCACCACTCTCCCAGCATGATGTCCTTCTCCAGGGATTAGTCCCTCTTGAAAATATGTCCAAAATAAATAAGATGCAGTCTAGCCATCCTTGCTTCCAAGGTGCACTCTGGTTGTACTTCCTCTGGTTTAGATCTATTGGTTCTTTCAGTAGCTCATGGTATATTCAATATTCATCTCCAGCACCATAATTCAAAAGCCTTAGTTCTTCTCCTGTCCCTTATTCACTATTTATCCTTCTTAAACATATGATGCAATTGAAAATACCATGGCAGGAGTCTACCTCTATAGTTTTTCTTACCAGCTTACATTGTACTACCCATCCATGTGTCCCATCCCTATACAATCTCATCCATAAACAGCTCAAAACTTACTTAATTTTTATTTCCAGTGTCTACTGCAGACCCTGGCATATCATATGCATTCATTCAATAAATACTCATCAAAGGTTTGCTTTTCCAAAGGACTATACTCTGAATACTTCCGAACCCATTTACTTAAAAGCAGCTAGTATGTACATTAAAAAACATTCTTTTTCATTTTTATTTTTAGAACAGCTTTATTAGGAAAACTTTGCAGACCTTATTGTAGTTATATTTCTATAAGTTATTAATATCACATCTTCTTTACAAAATGTAGTACAATTAAGATTTTTCACTAATTGAGTCCTTCCCATGATTAATCTGGAGTAGTTAAGCTTCACTGTGATAAACCAGTATTTGTATTTTTAATATGGGTTTTAAATATGCATATTCTTAGATCCACGCTTCTCATACCCAATAAATCCACCACTGGATTGGTCATCCTGATCCAAGAAAGTTTATGACTTGGAAGCAAGTTTAAATAGAATATTGGTTATTTAGCACTTGTTTGTATGAAGGGTACACAGACGTTTGCTAGGAAATTTTCTGTATTTTGTATATATATTTCTTAACTTTTCAAAGTTAGAAAGGGAAGAAGGAATATTAGGATGCCACATCAGAGGATGCCTGCAGATGTAGCACTATGATGTCCAATCCCATCAGATCTCAGAAGCTAAGCAGGGTCAGGCCTGGTTAGTACTTGGATGGGAGACTGCCTGGGAATACCAGATGCTATGGACTTGGGGGAAGGACCCAGCAACTCACTCCCAAAACTCAATCAGGCATTGAAAACCCTATGAATAGCAGAGAAGCCCTGACAATAGTGTTTCACCTGTTGTACATAGGGTCACTATGAGTTGGACACTGACTCAGTGGCACCTAACAACAACAACAACCTCAGAGGATGTTGAGTGAGAAGTTATTCTGGACCCAACAATTAGGATTATGGGGAAGTAGGCAGGAAAACCAAGGATGAATAGGTCAAAAATGAATTAGAGGCCTAGCACCATAAAGGCAGCATTGTTGTTGTTGTTGGGTGCCATCGAGTTAGTATCCGACTCATAGCGACCCTACATAAAACAGGCGAAACACTATTGTCAGTGCTTCTGCTCTTCATAGGGTTTTCAATGTGGATTGATTTTGGGCAGTGGGTTGCCTGGTCCTTCTCCCAAGCCTACAGCACCTGGTGTTCTCAGGAGGTCTCCCATCCAAGTACTCACCAGGCCCAACCCTGCTTAGCTTCTGAGATCTGATGGGATTGGATGCCACAGGGCTACGGCTGCAGGCAAAGGCAGCATTGAGCTCATCTTTTTAGTACTTATCATGATAAGTTGGTGGTATTCTTCATTTGGATATCAGATTTCTGTTGTTGCTCTCTGTGCAGTACCAAGAAATCACCCTTCAATCCACTCCTAAATACATTCTCTTAAAAAGAGCAGATAGAGTCATAGATGATGAACTACTGTATCAAGCTAAAATCCAATTCTTCCATAACCTTATTTATATCTGTGCTTCTTAATCTTGTCTGTCAATAGCTCCTAAATTTTTAGTGTGTTGCAAAAAAATATTAGAGATTTCTATAACACTCAGGGCAATAACAAGCGAAGAGAGAAAGGAGACAGTCCTTCCTGATGGTAATTAGCTTTATTCTGCATACGTGATTGTTTTACCCTTGTCTTGGCAAGAAAAGGTTGCCCTTGTTTATAAATTTTACCCTACCCACAGACTAATTTAACTATTGTAAATAATTTCCTCAATTCACAATTCTGCCTTTCTCCAACCTGTTCATTATTTTCTATATTTTTACAATAAGGGCTACAAAACTGCATGTTTCATTACCAATTCAACATCTCTCTAAATGATACATCTCTCAGTCAATTCCTTACCCACTCTGCATCAAAAGTGCTATATCCCTCTGTCTTTCATGCCATAAAATATCTATTCAATAAAGAGTAGTTAATTTTTGATCAGTGATGTGGGGGTTGTAATAGTTTTATAACACTGGCAATATTACAGAAACAGAGAAGCAATATTTTATTTTTCAGTGTGGGGTGATGGAAAAAACATCAGATTGGTAGTCTAACGAGCTGGGGACCCAGCAGCTGTGCGACCTTGCACATGTCCCTTTATCTTTCTGAGCTTCAGGTTCACCATTTATTAAAATATCACCCACCTTCCCAGGTTATGTTGAGCCTCAAAAGAATTAAAAATGTTTGTGAATTGTAAACAGCTACATAAAGGCATGATATTATTCTTTAAAATAACATATACATTTAAGAAGTCCCAGCTTTCACTCCACGGACATGTGGCCATACATTCCTGTAAGAGACATCCAAGTTGAACCTACTCTATGTGCCCTATATTTACCATTTGTTCCCAGGTAAATCCTCCTACTAGATATTCAGGGGGAGGGGAATTGTTGTTATTGTTTGTTTGTTTTTGCTTTTTCTATCAGACTTTTTGATCCTGTAGCTTTCCTCAATAAGGAGAAGTGAAAAGTTTCATAGGCAGAAATTAATCTCCATACGTGTTCTCATTCCATCATTTTACCGCACTAAGGGAGACAGCCTACAGAACCTTAAACCTGTTTTTAAAGACCTCAGTGATATATGAACATTCATTTCCAAGCGCTCCCACTAGAGCCATTCTAATCTGGGGAGCTCTAGGGACTGTTTGAACGTAGTCTATATGAAGTCGTTTCTCAGGCACCTCTTCTCAATGTCATGTAGCCAACAGGCTGAATCAACCACATGCAGTAATGAAAACATCCTGTATTTATAGCAGTATTTCTCCAAGGAACATCCTTCAGCAGGAATGCCTGAAAGAATTCTAAGAATTGAAGGACATATTTCAGACATGTCTACCCTGTCTCCAACCCCCTATAAAAATGGTCAGGATACCAAATTGTGCCTTTCCCCGCCTTGTGCTATAAAATGAAATGGGAGAGTTGTTTGGCTTTATGGTTCTCCATGTCATTGTGTTTTTTTGCTATTAGGTGGATGTAAAAAAATAAATAAATAAAAATAAGCTATGTTAAGCATTATACCATGTCACCACCTCACCAAGCAGCTGCATCACTTCAGCTGTGAATTTTGCTTATGGAATATTTTGAAACATCAGTCTGTATAAAATAGTCTGCAAGAATATAATTTTTAGAGTTTTCCCACCAGACAAAGCTCATGGAGTCTAAAAATACTCCAAGAATTAAAAAAAAAAAAATAGTAAGCAAGATCTATCACAAACCAAAGTTTACATTTTCTCTTTAAAGTAAAGAGGAGCTGGACTACACGTACTTTACGACACTTAAAATACATAAACAAAGGGAACACTGAGCAATTAATTATTCATGATAGAAGATAAAGCATTTTTTTTTTCAAAAGTTTTTCCATGGGTAGTGAAAGTGACCTCTGAATACTCAAAGTAACCTAAGAGGAGAAAGTTTCCTAGGACTCGTGGGACAAGGAATCATTGATCATTTCCTTGGTCATTGTTGGGGGTGGGAGGGACTTGCCTAAGAGGAAAGTGCTCACATACCATATGTGGCCATATAAGGGGCTGGCATTTCAGAAAGGCAGAGAAGGGACCACACCCTACCTGGAGATTGATGGAGGTAGATTCAATCCATTAATCAAAGATCTTTGCCCAAGGCCTGGCAGAGACCCACATGATAGGATTTTCAGCCATCTTCTTTGCAGTCCTAACCAGACCTGGAGACTGACTTACAACTCCAGATCATATGGATGCTCAAAACACACCTTTAAAGTACAGAAGCAAGTGGAGGTAAGGAATGTCCCTTGATCTATACCTAACACTATGAAGACTGAACATAGCCCCTATGTCTTAGGCACTTACTATGTGGCAGATACTAGAAACATGTATGACCTATGCTGCTTTAATACAGAGTGGCAGAAAATGGCTCTCTCTTTTCTCCACTCCACTTATCTCTTCTACCCTCAAGTAGGGGATGACTTCAGCATCATTCCTCAAACTGATGTTAGAAGTAGCAGCCAATAGGAGCAGAAGTTTGTGCTATGGAGGTCTTCTCTGAAGAATCTAGAATGCCCATGCCTAAACTATGCAGGACTTGATGATACACTGTCTATTCCAATGATCCATCATCGTTACCTGCTAAATATAGAGATAGGACCAAGAATTTCACCAACCTTGTACAGTCCAAATACCAGGGAAATGGAGCTAGGACACAGAGGAGCAAATCATAGAGAGAGAAAACAAGATGAGAAAAAATGTCTGCTTGAGTACTCATCACAGGTTGCCAGAGTAGACCCAAAGACAACTTAATAAGGAAATTTCTCACATCATTCTGGACTTTGCCCATATTCATGATCACCTTAGAGTGAGCTCTTCTAAGTAACAGGCTGTTTCCTAAGCCTTTCTAAATGTTTTGGGGTTATACAATCTTTACTGCACCTCACAAAGTCCAAAAAAGAAAGTGGAGCCCAGAGAAGTTAGGTTACTTGTATGAGAATGTGTAGCTAGCAAATATCAGAGCCAAGACTCTGGCCCAGGGCTGCCTGGCTCCGGAGTCTGTGTCTGAGTCATTACCCAACACACCTCTCACTCATCACAACTCTCCTGCTATGTTTTCTCTATCTCATTAATATACATGTGCTGTATAAAAATTGAATATTCTTCATTCCCTCTAAGCAGTTGTGTTGAAAGTGTGCTTATTCACATATTTCTAGGTGCATTATAGTATTTGAAATAACTTCCTCCACTATTCATTCCACATTTATTCAACACATAGGTCCTGAGTTCCTAAGCCAAGCCAGCCATTGTGCTGGATGCTTAAGAAAGTCACAGTCCACTGGAAGAGATCACATTAAAATGAAAATAAGTGCTTGGTTTCCCATGGTACAGTAAGGCATAACCAAGAGATTAGAGCTTGCTTATTGAGCTGCAATCCAAAACCACATTATTGGGCTATAATTTCCTATTTGATTGACAAGAAAGGACTGAGCAACTGGCCCAAGGTCAAGCAGCTAGTCAGCAGCAGTTCATTTCACTTACTTTATTGTCTCTGACATACCATGTTTTCATGATTCACCCCCTCTTAATAGCCTTATGTAATGTTCAAAACATATTTTATGTTTTACAGACATTTTTAAAATTTAAGGGCAAAGAAGCAAAGGCATCAAACGCTTATGTTGGTTTGGATCACATTTTGGCTGCCAGCTTTAAGGACAGCAGAGTGCCTACAAGGTTTGGCTTTCCCCCAAGCATGTTTCCAGGCTATGGAAGCAGTTAATTCTGCCCTAAATGCATGCTGTGTCCTCATCTCCTCAGTAGCCCTCTATCCAGGCTCAGACTTAATTGGTTTGGGTTGAGTAATTCATAGTGCCTCATTAGGGCATCAAAACACATACTAGCCTCTCTAGTAATTTTCTCCCCTGAAAGAACATTGATTGGCTCCTTCACTGGGAAAAGAATTAACTAAAGGACTCTTGGGTTTGAGCAAAGAGATTAAGACCACGATGGATAATTTCAAAGTGCATTGTACAATCAGATTTCTTTGGGCCTCTTTGTCCATCAAATTTCTCTTCTCTTGCTAAAACTTCTTGTACATCTACTTACTGCAAGTGACTATGAGTTACCTTGAAGACGTTTTACAAACTTTAGGTGTTTTAACATTTTCACTAGCCAGCCTACCAGTTTCCTTTCTTCCAAGTTGTACTTTGTTAAGACACTGATAGAAAACCACCAAAAGATGGCTTTTCTGCTGATTCTGATTATTAAGTACTCTACCTCCTACTTGTACTGTAACAGAATCTGTCAGAACCCCACTCATATCCAATCCCCTCTAAGGATTAAAAAATACTAAATGTGAATACCTACAATTCTCTGCTTGTGTTCTCTGGCTTTAAGAGAGAAATGTTAGTCCTTCTACCTATAGTGGCAGAAGTGCTAAAATGTTGACGTCCCTGAAAGCCTCTCCAATGACTAAATACCCCATCTTCCTTATCCCTCAGTTAAGATAACAAAGGTATGTTTTATACTCTCTCCCTGAGTTTCTAGGCAAAGTGAAGACAGTTCAATAATGCAATCCTTAGTGGCCTCTTGCCCCTCTATGCCTCATTTTTATATCCCACTACCAGGGTTTCTTGGAGCTACCTCCCAAATATACCATTTCCATTTGACTCCTTGTACCCAGGGTCAGCTACTAAGGAACCTAAAGGAAACTATTCACCATAGTCCTGTCAATCTTTGGCTTTCACTACTTGATATTTAAATATTGGAATTATTCAAGAGCTATTCTGACATGGATTGAGGCTGTGATTTCCCAGCTGACTCTGTGTCCATCCTATGGTCCAGACACATCTGGTTTAATCTGGGGGTTAGTGAAGTCACCTTTCTAGAAGTGTGTTTTCACTAAGGTTCAAAGAGCTTCCTGGGTAAAAACTTACCATAAGAGAAGAAAGAACTGAAACCTATCAATGTGGTGCAAGGACTTTAGATCTGCACTGGTAGGAGGAAAGGAAGTGCATTAGGAAGTGGTAAGTAGTGCCTTAGTATACCTTCTGCATTCTGTCACTCAGAGTATCCTTATGCCACAACCACACCCAAGGGCTTTGGAAGGTCCTCTAGGTCAGAATGGTGGTGGTGAGGGGAAGGAGGGCAATGAAAAAGAAAGAGCAAAATTAACTAGAATAATGAAATGGTTGCCTTTCTTAGAGTCACTGAAGGTCAAAACAGAGACTTGCTGTGCTTTGGCTATTGTATTTGATTTTTACCCTCAGATTGGTATGTCATGGAGAAATACTAATAACACTTCAGTCAGCACCCCACAAACATAACTTCCCAGATAGTAATCTGCCTTGGCAGAGCCAAAACATCCAGTTCCTAAAAACCTGCAAACTCTTTTCTCAATATTCTGGGACTTTCCTACTGGAAAACAAAATAAAGTTATTTCCTTTTCTCTGATCTGACAAAATATACAGAAGGCATATTGCCACTGACAGTCTTGAGGGGACTGATCTGCTGGCTTTCTTCCTTATCACTTACTTTCTTCTAAATCTTATATGATCCCTAGATCAGCATCAACAAAATTGTGAATGGGACCTACTCACAGGAGTATGAATTCTAAATCCTTCAGGGGTGCCCCATAATGCCCCATCAGTTGGTTTTGCCTTTGGGCATCTAAAATAACTGACAAATCTAAGAAATCACATGGAGTCAGCCACCTCCCCAGTGACTCTCCAGATGAGAGCCCTGCAATGAGTAAGTTATTCCAGCAAGTTTGACATTACCTTGTTTTGAACATTCTCCTGACAGGTCTGCTCATTTCTTAATGGCATAAAACAACTCACTGTTATTCGGCATAGAGTTTCCCTTGACTTGATAAATACCATGGCCCTTTCTCTGGCTGTTTTAATGGATGTCCTAAAGTCATCTGAAAATAGCATTTTACATTTGGCAGAATCTTATCAACAACAATTTTTTCTAATTAGCTTTAGAAGCTTCAGCCTTAAATGTACAGGGTCAAATATTCCAGCAAGTAAAGAATACCCCATTCTATAGACAAGTGCACTTTTGAGAGTGAATGAAGGTACGTAGGGTATTCATACTGCCTGAACACATGTGGGCACATTTTGCAAAATCAACTTAGCTGCAAATTTAACCAGAAATCAAATCATGTCTTGGCACCGTGCCTAGCCACCATTATATAGCTGCTAGTTTCAATCACAAGAACAATTATGTCAAGTTATGGTATAGACGGGTTTTAAAAGTCTTCAGGCCAGCAAAGTCTTCCTGGGATGCTTCTAACTACAAAAATCAGTAGATGAAAAAAGTGCAATGCCTTATACTTTCAACTTTTATTGATATTTTGTCAGTCAATTTGGCAATAGGCACAGAGCCTTGGCATTACACCAAACACCGTGTGCACAGTGCCGAATGAGTGCAAATGAATGAGGAAGATATGACCCAGGGGCTCAGACAATTTGGAGTCTACAAAGAGAGTCAGGCCATACTGAATAAACATGCCAAAATTGGAAAGAAAATACAGAATTCTATACATGGATGAGATTACAAATGCAAAGAACGTAGCTTCTTATCAAGGAGGGCTGTAGTAAACATTAAGTGAAGAGTAGATATAATGACTTTATTGTTCTTGTTGTTGTTGTTAGGTGCTGTCGAGTCAGTGTCTGACCCTATGTACAATAGATGAAAGAGTGCTTCTCTGTTAGTCATAGAGTTTTCAATGGCAGGTTGTTTTTTGGGAGTGCGTTATCGGGTCCTTCTCCCAAGACTACAGCACCTGGTGTTCCCAGGCGGTCTCCCATCCAAGTACTAACCAGGCCTGACCCTGCTTAGCTTCTGAGATCTGACAGGATTGGACACCACAGTGGTATGGCTACAGGTGATGACTTTATTAGAGAGCTTAAATTCAGCCAGGTGTGGTGGCACACACCTGTAATCCCAGCAACTTGGGAGGCAGAGTCAAGAGGGTCACAAGTTTGAGGCCAGAGGCAGCTTTTGTAATTTAGCAAGACCTTGTCTCAAGATACAAAATAAAAAAGGGGTGGGAGGAGCAGGTCAGTAGTAGAGCATTTGCAAAATATGTGCATGGCCCTGGGTTTAGCTCCCTAGTATCATAAAAAAAGGGAAAAAAGAGCTGGGCGTGGTGACGCACGCCTGTAATCCCAGCGGCTTGGGAGGCAGAGGCAGGAGGATAGCAAGTTTAAGACCAGGGGCAGTTCTGTGTAACTTAGTGGAACCCTGTCTCAAAAAGTAAAAACAAAAACAAAAACAAAAATGGGCTAGGGATGCAGCTCAGTGGTCCAGCACTTGCAGAGCATGCAAGCACAAGGCCCTGGGTTCAACTCCCAGGACCGCAAAAAAAAAAAAAAAAAAAAGAAAAGAAAAGAAAAAAGAAAGAGACAGACAGCTTAAATTCATAATCACAGAAACATTGAGAGGGAACAAACTCAAGCTGGAGGAAGAGGAGTTCTGAGTCAGATTACAAAGGTTTGACGAGTTGGGCTAGAGCAAAGAGAAGACAGGGCCCTTTGCCATCAGGGAGAGTTGCTAGAGCCACAGCAAGGTGGTAGGTGTAGATTGATTTCATGAAAAGGCAGCAGGTCTAGCCAGCCTTGAACAATGACTCCATCAAAGACAGACTGAAATAAGAGGTTACTTAGATGAGAAGGTGGACATATACCTCAGTGGGTAGGTAGAGGAGTTTAGGGATGATAGATAAACAAGAGTCTATTGTTGGTTCTTTAGGGGGGACAGATACAAAATTTGATTGTAGCAGGACAAAATGAAGGTGAAGTGCCCTTTGTTCAAAAATTATTAAGAATATCAAATGCCAGAAATGGTGGCACACACCTGCAATCCCAGTGACTCAAGAGGTAGAGGCAGGAGAACAGTAAATTTGAGGCCAAAGACAGCCTGTGCAATTTACTGAGATTCTGATTCAAAATAAATAAAAATAAAAATAAGTAAAAGAATTTCAAGACAATGACACAACATCATTACACCAAGCATGGGACTCTTTCAAACATAGGACCCTATGGAAATGATCAGGCCAGATGCTCTTGAAAACCAGCCCTGTTTTCAGAATGTGATGGAGAAAATGCTTCCTGAGGGCTGTGATTTGCTAATGAAGTACAAAGGAAAAGCAAAGAGATAAAGAGATCCACAAGGTAACTCTTTATTGTGATTTGCCAAGAGATACTGCAGAGAAAGTCTAGGGGAAACTGGCAATCGATAAGATGTAAGCCATAAAGGAGAAACAGGGCTTCAAATGTCCACCAGTTAAGCAGGAAGGTTTAAAAAGGGGGGAAATACAGTAAGGATTCTTTGAAGTGACCAACTCATTTTATTAACTGATGGTGTTATTCCCTCTGCAATATGTGCTGACTGATGGCCCAGCACACTGCATGCCAGTACCAGATGGAAGCTCCAGAAGGACAAAGATTTTTATCAGTCTTGTTCATTTCTATATACCCAGGTCCCAAACAGTGTCTGGCATGCAGAAGTCACTAAATAAATAATGAATGTATGCATGCATGAGTGAATGAATTACCTTGAGTCAACAGACTCCTATCTAAGATCCTCTATAATTCTACTCCCATGAATTGAACTCTCTTAAAATTACCTGAACTCCAGTACTTTTCCAAACCTTTTAATCTCACTTGTAATCTTATAATTTAATCAATTATAGAAACCAGTGTAATGTGAGTGTGAAGAGGGTTGTTTTTATAAAAAGTTGGTTGAATCATTGGAAAGACTTAATAATGGTGAACTAATGGGAGAAATGCTATCAATTACATGTGGGAAAGATAATATAAAGAATGGGGCAAAGTAGAATTCTAGAATTTATCCCTCAAATTGCTTAGCAAATGTCTCCAAGTTCTCATTCCACTTTAAATAGACTAAAAATGAACACTGTGGACTGTTATGGATGAGTTTAATGTAAGAAAGGCAAAACCAGCTTCATATAGTAGACCCATGCATAAAGAAGCAGGTTCAATCCTACATCGTAAGACAGATGAAGGACTATCATTTGTATGACAGAATACATTTATCATTTTCATATAATTTCTGCCTTAGCTGAATATTTTAATGAAGTGACCCACCACCAGATCTGACTGCATCAGACACAAATAAATTAAAAGAAAATTCAGTAAATAAATGAACATATAATCTAACTTAAGAGAAACAAACCAAAATGTCAGAAAATCAAGCCAATTGCCTAAATATAGATTATTATGTATTCTATGCTTATAGCTATAGATGATAGATAATAGACTTACATTTGTAATTTATATTTTTATGCTCTAATTTGTATATTAACTTATATTTAATATGTTTTTAAATTTTTATTGATCCAATTATTTGGGTCCCCTATCCTGGGAAGTCTCTTTCTTATATTAAATTACCTGGGAGGTAAGCTTTAATCAGAATGATGTTTGGTGAACAGAGACTAAAAGTTGCTTTGGGGAGATGTTATATGGTAAACTCTGGAAAAGCTCAATTAAATACTCCATAGCTGAAGATATTACTGCAATGACCAGATGATGGAGTCCTCAGATTCAGTACCCTTTAGCTCTGGATGAGAGGGAAGGTTGAGACATTCCATGTGCTGTGTAGAATGCCCCCCTCCCACAAAGAAGTGCAAGCCCTTATCCCTGGAACCTGTGTGGATGTTATTTTACATATCAAAATGCGCCTAGCAGATATAATTAAGGTTACAGAATTAGATTATCCAGCTGGACTTAATCTAATCACATGAACTCTTAGAAGCAGTGGATTATATTTTGTTGAATACCTGTGACAGGGTTCAGCCCACACGATGCCAAAATATGGTATGTTGGCATTTGAGAAAAGAACAGAAGGGGAAAAGGTCATTCTCAACTTTCCCTAACCCCATTCCCCCTGAAGTGGCTACAAAACCTTGCTGACCTTCTCCTGTAATAGGTCATAAAAACTTCATCCCAGATGTACCACCCTATAGTTAAGGAAAGGAATATTCTTATTTCTGAAGACACAAGAACAGAAAGGAGCTGAACAAACAGGCCTAAGTCTCCCCCAGTTTATCAACATTAGATTGTGTTCCCCTTTGTCCAATCATACTTCCCCACCACTAGCCACTAATTCTTCAAACTTGGCATAAAAATACACCAATTTCCTTGTTTCTTTTGGTTCTTTATACCTGAAGGCTCCTATAGACATAAAACTTGTATTGATTAAGTGTATGTGCTTTCCTCTTAATAATCTGTCTTAGGTGCTTTGGCCATGAATTAAGTAGTATATGTGAAAAGAAGTCTAACCTGGGCCTGGTGGCACATGCCTGTAGTCCCAGAGACTTGGAAGGCTGAGGTGGAATAGATTATTTTAACCCAGGAGTTTGAGACCAGCCTGAGCAACAAAGCAAGAGAAAGGAAAAAGAGAGAGAGAAATCTTCTTTCCTATGACTTCCCTACATCTATCATCTTCCTGTATTTTCTACAGTTCAACCCCAGACATTTATTTCAGATATATACTTGATTTCCCTAGAACTCAGAAAGGAGCTCTTATAAAGTACTATAAGAAAACTGTACATGGTAAAAGATAGCACTGTAGGAACCTTGGTCCAAGTAGCAGCCAGCAGAAGCTTGTCAAGATCAGGTGAGTGGTAGGTCATCTGTGGCTCCAGAGAACCATATGGCTCCTTCTCTTTCTTCCCTCGTTTGATTCTACCACTATTTCCACCTGGTATATCACCCCTTTCTTTGCCATTATAACATGAGGAGTGGCTCAGTGTTCTGGATCACCGTTTGACACCTGTACAGTTCTTTCCTGGTGAAAATCATAATGCAGTTGATTTCCCTCCAAGTGTATGTAAAACATATTATGCAACTTTGATGAAAATTATGCAAAAACCAGATGTTTACTTTTTATTATATCTTACAGATTTTTTGTTGTTGTTGTTGTTGTTAGGTGTCGTCGAGTCGGTATCTGACTCACAGCGACCCTCATAGGGTTTTCAATGGCTGTTTTTTTGGGGGGGATTGCCTTGGGAGTGGATTGCCAGGTCCTTCTCCCATTTTTGTGGTGCTGGGAATTGAACTCGGAACCTCAGAAACTGCGCTGCAGCGCTCTACCAACTGAGCTAAATCCCAGCCCGCATTTCCCTTACTAGATAAGTATAATTGTCCATTTTCATATATCTACATATGTATAGTTTGTTTTCTTCCTTTAAGTTAGATTTAACTTCCACATATGAGTGAGAACATATGGTATTTCTCCTTTTGGGACTGGGTTAATTTGCTTAAGATGATGTTCTCCAGTTCTGTCCATTTTGCTGCAAATGACATAATTTTGTTCTTCTGTATTGCTGAGTAATATTCCATTGTGTATATATACCACATTTTTTTTATCCATTCCTCTGTTGATGGACATCTTGATTGATTCCATACACTTGCGATTGTGAAGAGTGCTGCATTAAATATGGAAGTGCAGGGGTCCCTGTGGTATGGTGATTTATATTCCTTTCCATATATTCCCAGGAATGTTAATCTGTCACTTGTTAGTCTAGTTTACAGGGATGCACCTGGAGAACCTAAAATGGGTAGAGAGAGAAGGAGATTTTTTTTCTTCTCTTCAAGCACATTTTAAAATCCAAGCAATTATGTTCTTTTGCTGTTTTGAAAAAAGCTCAAAAGGCCTCATAAGTGGGAAAGAAAAGTCTTTATTATCAGCTTTTTTTGTGTGTGAAATGTAAGAATAAACAGACTTCCATTCTGGAAGCATCTGTTATGTCAATTACATGGCAAATTTTCAAGTTCTAGAATGGGTGATTTTGTAATTCGTGAAAATTTTGATCTCCAAGAGAAGACAAGACCTGGAGAAGAGAGTAGGTAATGAACTGAGAATGTGTGAGCATGATGTTGATAGTGTATTTTATTGCAACCTGCAAATTACACATTTCGTGTAATTTTTTTTTTTTACATCAGAGTTCCCAAATAAACAGTTAAAGTGGTTTTAGGTGATTAAAGCAATATAGAAGATTAGTTTTGTTATGTATAATCACCCTTGCTTCTTCATTGAGGAAAAGAGTTTTCTCAGTGGGTTGTGTTATCTATTTTAGATATTGCCTGATCTTATTTTTAAAATGTAAATCAGCTTTTTAACCTTTTTTTATGTAAATTTGATAGCCTGTACCAGCAATTATTCGGCTTTGTTGCAGCTCCCTCTTTAGAACTGTCTCTGTTTTATGTTTAATTGTCCTAATTGTCCAAATTTGAATAAACCTGGAGAACAGCAATGGAGATCATTACTTGTTTTTAAATTTACAAAAAGGTTTAAGCACCCCTTCCTGAATTTCTCTTTAATTCTTTACACTGTTAATTATGATCTGGAAGATTGGAAAACCTTGTTATTGTCCCTGGAGCTACTACTTCAAATTATAGGTTTGTTTATTTTTGTTTTACTACTTTATATCAGACATCTCTTTCCTGTGAACATGATAAAAAGCTCATCAGAGAAAATTTGTTAAGTTCACTTTTTTAATCAGTGCAGGGTTTTAACAAAGGGAGTATTTAGGTGAAGAAGTCTGTTATGTAGTCTTATGAGGATGGAGTCAATAGCTATAGCCCAGAAAAAGGAATTCCTCCATTTCATTCTCCTTCCTTCTCTTGCTTCCTCTATCCCCAGCCACCCCATTCATCTATCTATTCAGTTACTTATGAATTTTTAGAGGGCTTAAAGTGGATGACATATCAATTGAATGAGATTATATTTTGATTTAATAATTTTTAGAAAATGAATATATTTTATTTCAAAATGGTCTGAATTTTAAAGTTGACTTAGCCCATAATTTAGTTGGGGAAAAAACAGAAGAAGAAAACAGAATGGGAACTTATCACAGTTTATTGAGATTCTTTGCAGTTTGGGGTTTTCTATGCTTTGTTTCAGATCAAGGCCCTGGTCAAGAGACAGATACTTGATTTGGCTGTCAAGCATGAGGTCCATCTATACCTGGTCCATGTATGTCCAGTCCCTCTATGTCTGGTACAGTGTCTCTTGCCAGGATCTTTTTTCCTATTACCATGCTGAGAGTTGTTATTGTTGTTGTTAGGTGCCGAGTCGGTATCCAACTCATAGTGACCCTCATAGGGTTTTCAATGGCTGTTTTGGGATTGCCTTGGAAGTGGATTGCCAGGTCCTTCTCCCATTTTTGCAGTGCTGGGAATCGAACTCAGGACCTCAGAGACTGCAGCGCAGTGCTCTACCAACTGAGCTAAATACCATGCTGAGAAGCCACCTTTAATTAATTTGCAAGTACATTCAATAGCTAGAGATACTTTTCTTTTTCTTCTTCTTTTTTGGTACTAGAAGGTTGAACTCAGGGCCTCACACATACTTTGCAAGTGCTTCTCCACTGAGCAACACCCCAGTCCTCTTTTTTAAAAATTTTTATCTTGAGACAAGTTCTTGCCAAGTTACACAGTGTGCCTCTGGCCTTGAACTTGCAATTCTCCTGCCTCTGCCTCCCAAATTACTGGGATTATAGGTGTGTGTGCCACTGTGCCCATCTAGATACTTTGAATAAGGATGTATGTGCATTTCTGGCCAATCTGCCATGCTAAATTGAGGGTGCTGAGGTATCAGTAAGAAAAATCCTTCATATCATGTTGTTGTTGTTGTTGTTGTTAGGTGCCATCAAGTTGGATCCGACTCATAGTGATCCTCAAAGTGTTTGCAATGGCTGATTGTTTCAGGATTCCTTTGGGAGTGAACTGCCACATCCTTCTGTTTCTGAGGTGCTGGGGATTGAACCCAGGTCCTCAGAGAGCTCAGACTAGCATTCTACCAACTGAGCTACACCCCAGACCCATTATATCATGTTGTTATTGTAGTTAGGTGACGTTGAGTCAGTATCTGACTCATAGCGACCCTCATAGGGTTTTCAATGGCTGTTTCGGGATTGCCTTGGGAGTGGATTGCCAGGTCCTTCTCCCATTTTTGTGGTGCTGGGAATTGAATTCGGGACCTCAGAGACTGCAGCACATCGCTCTACCAACTGAGCTAAATCCCAGCCCCATATCATGTAGGAAGTCACATATAAATACATAGATGACAAATTTGACAGAATTTTGTGGCCAGACTCGATCAAGATTGCTTAAAGAGACAGAGCCTTTGGATTACCTTGGATAAGTCACTAAAACCCTCTGAGGTTAATTTCCCTACCTATGATGTTAGGGATAGGAATAATCCTCAGGGGTACACTATAAGGAGAACAGACAAGTGTCAGTGTTTTAAAGAGGTTCCATTATCATACACAAGGTCAGATCAAATGAAAATGAAATGTTCTCTCTCAGAGCTTCTCTGAGTTTCAGCAAGTGAATTCTAATCATGCTTTGTATTCATGGACAGGAAATGTCTATTCAGAAGGAATGAATAATAGATAACTACTTTCTTTGCTTTATACCTAGTTATAATTCTACAACTAACATAATATTAAATGAGTTCTCCCCTTCCCCTTAATGTTTCATATTCTGGTTACATACCATAACCTCAAAACTCAACAGCATGAAAAATCAAATAGCTGGGGAAAATGTATCTTTAATTGTTCCACCAATTTACCACCCTCTGCCCTCTTGTTCCAGATTATCTGCCCAGTTCCTAGACAAATGGTATATTTTAAATCCCTCTACTCTCATAAAGGTGATGGACCTCAGCCAATCTTAACTTGTTTCTCAGATCCAGCTTTTATTTGCTAGATTTTAAAAACCAAGGTTTACTCTCACAGTGGTGTATTAAATATCTCATTTGCTGAATCATATCTCAAATAAACTTTAACAAAATTGTTTTTGAAATTTCATGCAGTGTTCATTTTGGGTGTTAGGTAGTTCATGAGTAGTAATTTATATTTAGTAATTAGTAGCAATAAAACCTTAATCTGGATCGTAAGAATTGTAAACTATATTATTGTACATGGTATATTACTAGTAAGAAGAAAGAGAACCAGGATGAAAAAGTGACATAATGTTGATCTGGAAGAATTCACAGACATGATCTTATTAACTGTTCATTGAAGAAGTGAGTGAACAACAGTTCTAAGAACTGTAGTGATTTGTTCAAGGTCACACAGCTGGTTCGCTCCAGAGTTGGCCCTGAATCTCACAGTTTTTGGCGTCTGGTCTGTGACACTTTCCATCTCAACATGCAGCCTCTTAGTGTGTTAGTTTTGGGTCAGAAATATAATCAAAACAGGGCAGTGAGCCTAGATTATGAAAAAGTTGAAGGGGAATATAATGAAAACTAAGCTTTTATGAGAGTCCTGGATAGTTGACCTGTTCTATAATTTATTCATGGCATTTTGCTGAAATTGGAATTTGGTGAGATCTCTTCATTTCCCTTTGACCTTCTACCTCTTTTCCTAAACTGGTGACTTTAGAGCCTACAGGGAGTTCCCAAATTCTACCAGAGTGATAAAAGTGAGATAGTAATAAATAACAGTAAACAGAAAATGTTTAGAAAAAGTGAGAAAAGAAACTGAACAAAGCAATTCAGTAATAAAAGTATCATTTAAGGAATTCTGATGTGAGACAATAGAGCAGTGGATGCATAGCACCTATTCTAGAAATTTAGGTGTGATAAAGAAAGAAAAGTAAGATCTGGTGCCAAATGTTAATATAAAATTATGGCAGCAGGAAAACCAAGATGGTGCAGCTATAGAAGGGACAGAGTTTAAGACACTGGTACAGGCTAATTGCACATATAGCTGGCATGGATACAGCTGACCAAGCCCACAAGGATTCTATTTAAATATGCACACATGTATAACATGTTTTGTTGTAGTTGGGTGCTGGGGAGTCGAGTCTGATTCATAGCCATGCTGTGTACAACAGAACAAAACATTCTCCGGCACTGTGCCATGCCCAGCACTATGTCAGTGCTTCTCTGCTGTTCATAGGATTTTGATGGCTAATTGTTTTGAGATCGCTTTGGGAGTGGATTGCCATGTCCTTCTCCCATTTTTGCAGTGCTGGGGTTCGAACCCAGGGTCTCAAAGAGTGCAGAGCAGCACTCTACCAAATGTGCTAAATCTCAGCCCTGTATAACATATATGTGCATACATATATGTATATGGGATAGGTGTTCATTTCACAGTGTGGGATTCTTTAGTTATTTCTGTAATATACATTCATAAAGAACATCTCCAGGAAGTTTGAGATATCAAGTGAATCTCATTAACAATTATACCCAAGATGCTAAGAGAGGCAGGCTAGGTAAGTAGCACCTCTTACAAAATAGCTCATTCCTCCCTGTCTCCTTCCCCCATGCTTCATCTCTACCTGCTAATGAATTGTGTCCTCTCACAAGGTCCTGGGCTTCTTAATCTTCTGTCTTAGTAGGAAGTCTTGGGTTTCAGTTGGCATCTACATAAAATTGTTTTCAGCTGTGTGTGGTGATGCATGCCTGTAATCCCAGCGGCTCCGGAGGCAAAGGCAGAAGGATCCCAAGTTTGAGACCAGAGGCAGCCTGCATAACTTACCGAGACCCTGTCTCAAAAAAGTTAAAAAAAAAAAAAAAAGGCTGGGGATGCAGCTCAGTGGTCCAGCACTTGCAGAGCATGCAAGCGCAAGGCCCTAGGTTCAGCCCCCAGTACCGGAAAAAAAATATTGTTTTCCAAAATTCTTTTTATTTTTTTATTTTTTATTTTTATTTTTATTTTTATTTTGCTTTGCAAGGATGCTGCCACTGAAGTGCACCCCTAGCCCATTTTTAAATTTCTTTAGTTTGGAGACAGAGTCTTGGTAAGTTATGCAGGCTGCCTCTGGCCTTGAACTTGTGTTCCTCCTGCCTCCATCTCTTAAGTTCCTGGGATTACAGGCATGTGCCACTGCACTCAGCCCAATATCAATCTTTAATGCCTATTTTGTCAGAGAAAGAAAGAGCATGATGAGGCTGACATGTAGATCTGCTGACTGAGCCTTTCGGAGGCTCTCCTAATAACTAAAGCTGCCATGTGGAAGTCAGGAAATAGGACATTTGGAGTATTCCCAGTCAAGATCATCATTCTGGTTATTGAATCATATTACCAAATCCAGTTGACATCAATGTATATAAATCAGAATGCTTTCATTTTAATGTATTTAATATTAATATAAATAATCCATATTTATATTAATTTTATCTTAATTTTTAAATTAATCATTATAGTTGGAATATTGTGTTCACTCTAAAATTCAGGTTAAACTTAAGTTTCAATATAACAATATTAAGAAGTGTGGCATTTGGGAGGCCTAATTTAGGTCATGAGAATTCTGCCTTCATGAATGGATTAGTGCCCTGTAAAAAAGCTGTCTGGAAATAGCTAGGCTCTTTTCCTCTTCTGCCTTTGCCATGGAAGATTGCAGCTACAAGGCTGTTACCAGCTAGCAAATGCCAAAGCCTTAACATTGGACTTGGCAGCCTCTGAAATTGTGAGAAATAAATTTTTATTATTTATAAGTTATCCAAACTCAGGTATTTTGTCATAGCAGCACAAGTGCATGAAAACATTATACTTACATTTAATATATTTTAAAGCTTCTGTTGACCCAGTTTTTTGTGCCCCCTATCCCAGGAAGTCTCTTCCTGATATTAAGTTGCCCTCAAGGCAAATTTTAATTAGAATGATGCTTGGTTAGAAGACACTAAAAATTGCTTTGGGAAGATGTTATATGTAAACTCTAGAAAAGCCCAATTAAATGCTCCACACCTAAAGATATTATTCTAATGGTGGATAATGGAATCCTCAAATTCAGTACTCTTTAACACTAAATATACGAACTGCTCTGCAGCAAAAAGAGTGATGAGAGGCAAGGTTGATATGCTCCATGTGATGGACAGATTTGTTCCCTAAAGATGCCCAAGCCCTTATCCCTGGAACCTGTGAATGTTATTTTGCATGTGGAAATGTACCTTGCAGATATAATTAAGGATACAGAATTGGATTATCCAGGCAAGCCCAATCTAATCATACTTGCCCTTCAAAGCAAAGAACTTTCTCTGATTAGAGTCAGAGAGATTCAGTAGAACAGGAGGCAGAAGAGGAAATCAGAGAGATTCCAAGGAGGAGAAGGACTGGAGTGCCTACTGGCACTTAGGTGGCTTGTCTGAGATGTAGGTGGCCACCTGCAAGATCTGAAGAGAAGTCTTTGGAAGCTAAGGTTATCACTCTGCTGAATGCCAGCAAAAACAGGGACCTCAATCCTGTAGCTGCAAGAAGGAACTCTTGTCAACAACCAGAATGAACTTCCAAGCAAATTCCTCCCCAGAGTTTCTAAAAATGGAACACAGCTGTGCCAACACCTTGCTTTGGTCTTCTGGGATCTAGATTAGAGAAACTAATTGATCCATGCTCTGTCCAGAATTCTGACCCATGGATGTTGCAAGACAAGAAATGAACATAATTTTGAGCCATTTAAATTGTGGTGATCTGTTATAGTAAAATATAAAATCAAAACACAATATTCGTACATTCACGTTGAATAAAAAAATAATCTGCCAATAAGCAAAAACACAGAAGTGCATGTGCACACCCTGCCTCCCCACAAAACGAAATTCAAAGGACAAGGACAGTGAGACACTGGATAGGTCTTTAAAATACCACCTGCTATCTGTAAGATGGGCTGGGATTTAGCTCAGTTGGTAGAGCGCTGCGCTGCAGTCTCTGAGGTCCCAAGTTCAATTCCCAGCACCACAAAAATGGGAGAAGGGCCTGGGAATCCACTCCCAAGGCAATCCCGAAACAGTCAGCCAATGAAAACCCTATGAGGGTCGCTATGAGTCGGATACCGACTCGACGGCACCTAACAACAACAACAACAAGGAAGGGAAATATAAGCAGAGTAGAAAGAAGCTGGGAGGGGACTGGCAGGGGAAGTTGGGGTTGCAGAATGGGGAGAAAGGAGGGGAAGTAGTGCTGCAGGGTAAGGAGGAGAGAATAATCTCAAAATATATGATGCAACCATACAAATACATGGGAAAAATAGAGGAAGGAGAAAAATATCAATGAGAATATATCCCATGATTGCATACAATTTTCATGACATATTAATCAAATGGTTCTCTAAAATATGTAAATTGATGAAAGTGTAACCAAAAGTGATGAAATACATACTGGAAATATCAGAAGACTTATTACTCTGTATCCCACCAACATTTATAAATAAAGGAAAAATAACAAACAAGACAAAAGCATACAAATTTACTTGGCAAGTCTTATACAACACAGAATCCTTTCACAAGGAAAAGAATATCCCAAGAAATGGTTAAGCCTAGGTGTTTTTATACTAGGTTTAAGAATGAGTGGGAAATCATGAGAAAAAAAAAGTAGGACAAAAGGATGTGACATAAGGTATAACCTGGGGAAACTTAGGACAGTCTATTCATTCAGATTCCTCTCCATACCCTCCATCTTTGAAAATAAGGGTGATTTTCCTCTGAATAAAGAAGAGGGCACTGCTGAAATGAACATCTTATGACCTGACTCAGGAGAGAAAAAGGAGATCAGAGATCCTTGTTATTTGTCATTCAATATATCAAGGGACCACATTTTGGGGTAGCATTTTCAGAATCTTGTTAGTGCTGTCACCAAATTTTTTGTTAAGATTTATTAGTAGGTAGGGTTTTCTGAGAATATGACAATTATCCCAGCCATGAGTTTGGGTTGATTAAGAAAAACAGTTTCAAGAAGAAGCCCAGAACAAGGTAGCAGAAGAGGACTCAAAAGCAATCATACACCCTCAAAAATATCGGTTCAAATAACTATCCATGCACACTTCACTTGAGCGAAGGAATTCAGGTGAGAGATCATAGTACCTTGTTAAATATAATAAGAAAGGTTACAATGAACAAGGAAGGTAAGAATAGTTTGATTTGCCAGTGTTACCCATCTCTCAATCTCAGGCAGCACAGTGTGCATGTCATCCACCTGGGGGGAAGAGAGGGCAGTAAACATAGAAACTTGTCCTGGAACCCAATATTATGACCACCACAGTAAAACCCAGCAGCATACAAAGCCCCATAACCCCTAATTCCAGCCAGTACCTATGGATTGAATTTCTAGACCCACTTGGGCACCAAAGAGGAAGTTGTAGCCACAGCAAGAGAGTGAATCTCACTACCACCAAACTACAGAGATCTTGAGCTTGTAATAACCCACAGTCAAAGGAAGATCTCAACAGAGAGGGGCTTTGATTCCAGCCTGTTACAGGATCATTCTCAGTGGGTGATAAATTCCAGCTTGATGTCATTCTCACCATGGTGGGCTTGGGCTTAGGATACCCCTTAGCACTACAACATCTACATGGGTCACAAGCCTGCAGGCCACACCCAAAGACTTCAATGTACAAGAACAATCAGGGAAACGTGATGTCACCGAACTGACAAAACAAGGTGCCGAACACTGATTCTAAGGAGATGTAGAGACATGAACTGTCAGATGAAGAATTCAAATCAGCCTCTTCAAGGAAACTCAAAACACTTTAAGGAAATACAGAGAAACAACTTACAAATTTAACAGGTAATTTTGACAAAGATTAAAATAATTTTTAAAAGTCAAATAAAAATTCTAGAGCTGAAAATCACAATGATTTTCACATTGTGAAATCACAAATCACAAAATATAAAATGCAATTGAGAGCATTAATAGTAGAATTGATTAGCAGAAGAAAGAGTCTGTGAAATCAAAGATAGGTTATTTTAAAATACACAGGCCAGGTGCTATGGCACACTTCTATAATCCCACTGCCCAGGACGCTGAGACAAGAGGATCATGAATTGGAGGCCAAGGCAGTTGATGCAACTTAGCAACTTAGCAAGATTCTGTCCCAAAATAAAAAATACAGAGAATGTGGCTCAGTAGTAGAGCACTTGCCTAGTGTGTGGAAAGGCCCTGGGTCCAACCCTCTGGTACTGAGAGGGATTAAAAAAAATAAATAAATTTAAAAAAACATACACACACACACACACACACACACACACACACACACACACACAGGGCTGGGATTTAGCTCAGTGGGTAGAGCACTGCACTGCAGTCTCTGAGGCCCCAGCCTCAGAGTTCAATTCCCAGCACCGCAAAAATGGGAGAGGGGCCTGGCAATCCACTCCCAAGGCAATCCCAAAGCACTCAGCCATTGAAAACCCTATGAGGGTTGCTATGAGTCGGATACCAACTCGATGGCACCTAACAACAACAATAATACACACACACACACACACACACACACACATACACATATATATCACATATATGTGTACACATACATGCTGTTGTTGCTAGGTACCATCGAGTTGGTGTCCAACTTATAGCAACCCTATGTACAACAGGTCAAACACTATTGTCAGTGCTTCTCTCCTATTCATGGGGTTTTCAATGGCTGATTATTTTGGGGGATTGGGTTCCTGGGTCCTTCTCCCAATGCTACAGCACCTAGTGTTCCCAGGCAGTCTCTCATCCAAATACTAACCAGGTCTGACCCCGATTAGCTTCCAAGATCTCACAGGATTATACACCACAGTGGTATGGCCGCAGGCTATACACATACATACATACATATATGTTATGTATACATACATATACATGTATGTGTGTGTGTTGTTAGGTATACATATGCAAATATATGAGCCATTGCTGCATAACAGGGAGTTGTTGTTGATGTTAGGTGTCATGGAGCCAAGTCTGATTCATAGTGACCCTGTGTACAACAGACAAAACACTCCCCAATATTGTGCCATGCCTGGCACTATGTCAGTGTTTCTCTGCTATTCATAAGGTTTTCAATGACTGATTGTTTTTCGGGAGTGGGCTGCCAGGTCCTTCACCCAAGTACACAGCACATGGTGGTGTCTGTGGGTGGGAAACCACCCATGGACTAACCAGGCCACACCCTACTTAGCTCCTGAGATCTAACAGGATTGGATACCAGAGTGGTAAGGCTCATAAGAGGAAGTAGAGATAGAAAAAGGAATAGAAACTTATTTAAAGAACTAATAGGAGAAACTTTTCAAACCTGGGGAGAGAGATACATATCCAAGCACAGGACAAAAAGATACTAGCAAGAATCAATTCAAATAACTACTCCATGCATATTATAAACAAACTATCCAAGATCGGAGACAAATAAATAGTCATGAAAGCAACAAGGAAAAAGAAGAAAGTCACATGTAAAAGAATTCCAACATGCCTAGCAGCGGACTTCTCAGCAGAAATCTCACAGACCAGGAGGAAGATACATTCAATGTGTTGAAGAAAACAACTACCAAGAACACTGTACTCACCAGAGCTGTCCTTCAGAAATGCAGGAGAGATAAAGATATTCCCAGTTGAATAAAAGCTGAGGAAGCTCATTACCACCAGACCTGTCTTACAAGAAATACCAAAGAGAGTTCTTCAAGCCAAAAGAAGAGGTCACGCCAGGCATGGTAGCACATGCCTTTAATCCTAGCAACTTGGGAGGCAAAGGCAGGAAGATTGCAGACCAGAGGCAGCCTGTGTAATTTAGCGAGGTTCTATCTCAAAATACAAAGTGAAAAATGGGCTGGGGCTACAGCTCAGTGGTTGAATGCTTGCAAAAAACATACATGATACCCCAGGTTCAACTCCCCAGTACCGCCAAAAAACAAAACAAACACAAACAAAAAGAAGAGGGCACAAAAATGAGTACCAAAAACTTCTGAAAATATAAAGCTCACTGGTAAAAGTAAGTACACAATCAAATTCAGAATACTCTAATAATAAAATGGGGTATATAATTCATTATAGTATAAAGGTTAAAAGACAAAACTTGTTGTCAGGTATATTGAGTCAAGCCAGACTCATAACAACTCTGTACAACAGAACAAAACACTCCCCAACACTGTGCCATGCCCGGCACTATGTCAGTGCTTCTCTGCTACTCATAGGGTTTCCAATGGCCGATTGTTTGGGGATTGCTTTGGGAGGGGATCGCCACATCCTTTTCCCATTTTTGTAGTGCTGAGGATCGTACCCAGGGCTGCAGCACAGAACAGCAACTGAGCTAGACTACAGACCCAAAACATAAAACTAGTCAATAATAATGAAAATAATAATAATAATGCCAGCAATTTGTTAGGGGTAATGCAGTATAAATAGATGCAAATTGTGACATAAGCATTCAAAGTATGAAGTAAAAGTGAAATTAAACAGTACAGTATTTTGCATTTGTGTTTTCCCCCAAAGTTAAGTACCAGCTTCAAATCACCTGTTATAATTATATGTTTTAATAAGCCTCAAGGCAACAACAAAGCAAAAACCTAAAATTGATATGATAACAACAAAAAGCAAGAAATCAAAACATACTACTGGAAAACTCACTTCAGCACAAGTAGACAATAAGGGAAAAAGAAACTATCTTTTGGATATGACCTCAAAAGTAAAGGCAGGTAAGATAAAAATAAGCTAATGGAATAATATCAAACTAAGAAGTTGCTGCACAGCAAAAGGAACAACTAGGAACAATCAACAGACTAAAGTTGTTGTTGTTAGGTGACATAGTTGTTGTTGTTAGGTGCCATCGGGTCGGTATCCGACTCATAGCGACCCTACGTACAACAGGCGAAACACTATTGTCAGTGCTTCTCTGCTATTCGTAGGGTTTTCAACAGCGGGATTGATTTTTGGGAGTGGGTTGCCAGGTCCTTTTCCCAAGGTGACATAGAGTAGGGTGCAATTTATAGTGACCCTATGTACAACAGAACAAAACACTCCCTGACACTGCCATGCACACAATATTTTTTGTTTAAGCCCATTGTTGCAGCCACTGTGTCAATCCATCTGGTAGAGGGTCTTCCTTTGTTTCCTAATCTGCCACTCTCCCAAACATGATGTCCTTCCCTAGGGATTGGTCCCTCCTGACTACATGTCCAAAATATACAGGACCCAGTTTAGCCATCTTAGCTTCCACAAAGCCCTTTGGTTGCACTTCTTCTAGGACAGATCTGTTGGTTCTTCTGAAAGTCCATTGTATATTCAATATTTGTCTCTAGCACCATATTTCAAAAGCATCAATTTTTCTCCTGTCTCTGGCATTCAATGTCCAGCTTTCACAAACACATGAGGTAACTGAAAATACCATGACATGAGTCACATGCACCTTCATCTTCAATATGACATCTTTAATTTTCAGCACTTTACAGAGGTCTTTTACAACCACTTTTCCCAGTGCAATGTGTCTTTTGATTTTTTGACTGCTGCTTCCATGGGTGTTGATTGTAGAACCAAGTAAAGCAAAATCATGGACAACTTCAATCTTTTCTTTCTTTATCATGAAGCTGCATACTGACCCAGATGTAAGGATTTTTGTTTTGCTGATGTTGAGGTGCAGTCCATATTGAAGGTTATGTGCTTTCATCTTCATCAGTAAATGTTTCAAATCCACGTCACTTTCAACAAGCAGAGTTGTCTCATCTGTATAACAGGTTGTAAATGAGTCTTCCTCCAATCCTGATGCCATAGTCTTCTTCATAAAGTCCAGCTTCTTATATTATTTGTTCAAAATAGAGACTGAAGAGGAATGGTGAAAAGATATAGCCCTGACACACACCTTTCTTGACTTTAAACCAGGCAGTGTTTCCTTGTTCTGTTGGAATGACTGCCTCCTGGTCTGTGTACAAATTCCTTGAGTACAATTAAGTACTCTGGTATTCACATTCCTCATAAGGTTATCCATAATTCATTGTGACCCACATAATCAAATGACTTTCCTTAATCAATAAAACAGACATCTTGCTGGTATTCTCTGCTTCTGGCTAATATTCATCTGACATCAGCAATGATGTCCCTGGTTCCATGCCCTCTTCTGAATCTGGCTTCATTTTCTTTTCTTTTTTTTTTTAATTGGAAATTTTTAATGTACATCTTAATGTGATTAATTTTGACATGCTTTTCACTGTGACATTTCCATATATGCATTTTGATAAACATTATTCATATAGGTTACCCCTTACCCTCCCCTATGCTTCCCTCCCTCCCACCCTTCCCATCTAAGTTTCCCATCTAAGTCTTCTCTATCTTTTACTTAGTAGTATTTTTCTATATGTCTTTGGGTTCCAGTTCTGTTTAAGATAGAAACATTTCCTGTAGTGGTCTTTGTTTTTATCTTGTTAGAACAATTACATACGATTTCTAGTCCATTTATATTGACATCATTCTTATCTCCCCCCCTTTAATTATGATCCGACCTTTGAATAGGACTTTTCCTTCTTATAATTTTGAATCAGCTCCCTCATATGAGTGAGAACATGTGTTGTTTCTCTTTCTGAGCTCGTGTTCGTTCACTCAAAATAATTTTCTCTAATTCCATCCATTTTGCTGTGAATGACTTTATTTCATTTTTCTTGATTGCTGAGTAGTAGTCCATTGTGTATATATACCATAGTTTTGTTATCCATTCTTCTGTTGAAGGGCACTTTGGTTGATTCCATATCTTGCTATTGTGAAAAGCGCTGCATTGAACATGGAGATGCAGGTGTCTCTGTGGTATGATGACCCATCTCCCTTTGGGTAATTTCCCAATAGTGTTATAGCTGGGTCATATGGTAGATCTGTTTTTATTTTTTTGAAGTACCTCTATATTGATTTTCACAGTGGTTGCACCAATTTACAGCTCCACCAACAATGTAAGAGTGTTCCCTTTTCCCCACAACCTCGCCAGCATTTGTTGTTGTTTGTTTTATTGATCTTGGCCATTCTTACTGGTGTAAGGTGAAATCTCAGTGCTGTTTTGATTTGCATTTCCCTAATAGCTAGGGATGTTGAGCACTTTTTCATGTGTTTCATGGCTTTACGGACCTCTTCATTTGAGAACTGTCTACTCAGTTCCTTTGCCCATTTGTGTATTGGGTTATTTGTTTTGGGGGGAGTTTTTTTCTTGAGTTCTTTATAAATTCTAGTAATTAGACCTTTGTCTGATATATAAAATGCGAAGATATTTTCCCATTCCATGGGGGTTTCCTTGACTCTGTTAATTGTTTCTTTTGCTGTGCAGAAGCTTTTTAATTTCATGTAATCCCATTTATCTATTTTTGTTGCAATTTCTTCAGCAATTGGAGTCCTATTAAGGAAATACTTTCCTAAGCCTTTATGATGGAATGTGTTGCCTATCTTGCCTTCTACAAGTTTTAAAGTTTCTGGTTTTATGTTGAGATCTTTTATCCATTTTGAGTTAACTCTCATGTATATTGAGAGATGGGGGTCAGCTTTCATTTTTCTGCATGTGGATGACCATGTTTCCTAGCACCATTTGTTGAAGAGGCTGTCCTTTTTCCAGTTTACTTGCTTTGCTCCTTTGTCAAAAATCAGGTGGCTATAGGTGTGTTGAGGTATTTCTGGGTCTTCTATTCTGTTCCAGATGTCTTCAGGCCTATTTTTATGCCAGTACCAAGCTGTTTTTGCAACCACTGCTGTACAGTATAGCTTGAAGTCAGGAATTGTGATTCCACCTCCATTCGTTTTGCAGCTTAAGAGTGTTTTGGCTATACGTGGTCTTTTGTGGTTCCATATGAATTTTTGGATCATTTTTTCTATTTCTGTAAAGTCGGTCAGTGGAATTTTAATGGGTATTGCATTAAATCTATAGATTGCTTTTGGTAAGATAGCCATTTTTACAATATTAATTCTCCCTATCCAGGAGCAGGGGAGGTCTTTCCATTTTTCAGTGTCCTCTGCTATTTCTTTCTTTAATGTTTTGAAATTTTCCTCGTAGAGTTCTGAAGGGTCTTTGGTTAGACTGATTCCAAGGCATTTAATTTTCTGGTGGGCTATCATGAATGGTGTTTTTCCTGAAATTTCCTTCTCTTCCTGTTTGGAATTGGTGTAAAGAAAATCTATTGATTTTTGTGTGTTAATTTTGTAGTCTGCAACTTTGCTGAATGAGTTAATTAGGTCCAGAAGTTTTCTGGTTGAGATTTTGGGGTCTTTCAAGTATAAAATCATATCATCTGCAAATAATGATAATTTGACCTCTTCCTTGCTAATCTGTATCCCTTTGTGAATCTGGCTTCATTTTCCAGCAGTTCCCTGTCTATACACTGCTATAGTTGCCTTTGACTGTTATTTAGCAAAATTTTGCTTGTGTATGACATTAATGATATCGTTTGATAATTTCCACATTTAGTTGAATCCTCTTTCTTGGGAATAGGCATGAATAGAGATCTCTTCCAGTCAGTTGACCATGTAGCTGTTTTCCAAATCTGTTGGCATAAACAAGTGAGCACTTCCAATGCTGCAACTGTTTATTGAAATATCTCATCTGATATTCATCAATTCCTGGAGTTTTGTGTTTCACTAATTCCTTCAAGGCAGCTTCCACTTCATCCTTCAGTACCACTGGTTTGTGACCATATGCAACCTCTTGAAATGGTTAATCACCCACCAATTCTTTTTGGTGTAATGACTCTATGTATTCTTTACATCTTCCTTTGATGTTTCCTGTGTCATTTAATATTTTCCCTGTAGAATCCTTCACTATTGCCACTCAAGGATTGAATTTTTTCAATTCCTTAAGCTTGAGAAAATGGAGCATGTTCTTCTCTTTTGGTTTTCTATCTCCAGCTTTTTGTACATGTCATTAAAACCTTTGATTTTGTCTTCTCAAGCTGCCCTTTGAAATCTTCTGTTTAATTCTTTAACTTTGTCATGTCTTCCTTTTACTTTAGCAGCTAATGTTCAAGGGCAAATTTCAGAGTATCTTTTGACATGTAAAAGAATTTGATGCTTTCTTTTTTCTTGTCTTTTTAATAACCTTTTGCTTTCCTCATGAATGATGTCTTTGATGTCATGCCACAATGCATCTGGTCTTCTACCATTAGCATCTAATACATTATATCTATTCATGAGGTGGTTTCTGAACTCAGATGGGATATACTCAAGGTCATACCTTGGCTCTCATATACTTGTGCTAATTTTATTCAGTTTCTGTTTGAACCTGCATAAGACAGTCAATTGATCCACAATCAGTACCTGGTCTTGTTATAACTTCTGATATTCAGCATCTCCATTGTCTCTTTCCACAAATGTAGTCACTTTGGTTCCTGTATGTTCCATCTATTTTCATTTATAGCACTGTGGCATCCGATCCCATCAGATCTCAGAAGCTAAGCAGGGTTGGGCCTGGTTAGTACCTGAATGGGAGACCACCTGAGAACACCAGTTACTGTAGGCTTTGGAGAAGGACCCAACAAGCCACTCCCAAAAATCAATCCACCATTGAAAACTCTATGGATAAAAGAGAAGCACTGATAATAGTGTTCTACCTGTTGTACATAGGGTCACTATGAGTTAGACACCAACTTAATGGCACCTAACAATAACAACAATATGTTCTATCTGGTGAATTCCATGTGTATGGTGTTGTTGTTGTTGTTAGGTGCCCCCAAAACAATCTGTGTGTATAGTCACCATTTATGTTGGTGAAAAAAAAGTATTTGCAATGAAAAGGTCATTGGTCTGACAAAATTCTATCATGCACTCTCCAGCCTCATTTCTGTCACCAAAGCCATATTTTCCACCTACTGAGCCTTCTTCTTTGTTTCCAACTTTTGCATTCCAGTAACCAGTAATTATCATTGCATCCTGATTGTATATTCCATCTGTTTCAGATTGCAGAAGCTGGTAGAAATCTTCCCTTTCTTCATTTGTGGCCTTAGTGGTAGAAGCATAAATTTGAATAATAGTTATATTAATTGGCTTTCCTTGTAGGCATGTGGATTTTTTTTTATCACTGACAGCACTGTACTTCAGGATGGATCCTAAGATGTCTTTTTTGATGATAAACGCAACTCATTTCTCTTTAATCTTTCATTCCCAGCATGGTAAAACATGTGACTAGCTGATTCAAAATGGCCCATGCCAGTTGAATTTAGCTCAGTGATGCCAAGATTGCCAATGTTTATGTGCTCCACTTCCCTTTTGACAATTTCTAATTTTCCTAGATTCACACTATGTACATTCTACATTATAATTATTAATGGATGCTTACAATTATGCCTTCTCATTTTGAGTCATGCTACATCAGCAAATGAAAGTCCCTGGGGCTTTACACCATTCCCATCATTAAGATAGACTCTACTTTGAGGAGGCAATTGTTCCGCAGTAGTCTTTTGAGTACCTTCTAACCTGAAGGGCTCATATCCTAGCACTATATCTGTCAGTGTTTCTCTATTATTCATAGGGTTTTCTATGGCCAATTGTTTCAGGGTGGGCTGCCAGATCATACTTCCTAGAATGTCTTAGTCTGGAAGCTCAACTGAAACCTGTCCCCTATGGATAACCCTTCTGGTATCTTTAATACTGATGGCATGGCTTTCACCATCACAGCAATATGAAAGACCCCATAGAATGGTAAACTGACAGACAAGTGGGGGACAGAGTCAGGAGAAAACCTATAACTGGGTGAAACTATTTACAAACTACAAATCTGATAGAGTTAATTTCTCAAATTCACAAAAAACTTAAACAACTCAATAGTAAGATAACAAATAACTCTATCGATAGTAAGACAATAATTAACTATTTAAAAATGGGCAAAAGACCTGTATAGATGTTTCTCAAAACAGGATATACAAATAGTCAATAGGTATGTGGGGGAAAAAAGACTCTAAATATCACTAATCATCAGAGAAATGTAAATAAATAAAATCACATTAAAATAACACTTCACACTTATTAGAATGTTTGTTATCAATGAAGAAATATGAATGGCCAATAAACACACGAAAAATGCTCAATATTCCTAGTCATTAGGGAAATGTAAATCAAAATAACACTTAGATTCCAGCTTACTCCAGTTAGAATGGCCACGATTATAAAATAGATAATAACAAATGCTGATGAGGATGCAGGGAAAGGAACCCTCTGCTGATGGGACTGTAAATTAGTTCAACCACTTTGGAAATCAATATAGAGGTACCTTTGAAAACTAAACCTACAAGTGCCATGTGACCCAGCTATACCACTCCTGGAAATATACTCAAAGGAAGACAAGTCATCATACTACAGGGACACCCGCTATTGCGTATTTAATACAGCATTCTTCACAGTCGCAAGGGTATGGAATCAATCAGGATGTCCATCAACAGAGGAGTGGATTGAAAAATTATGCTATATGTACACAATGGAATATTACTCAGGAGTAAAGAAGAATGAAATTACGTCATTTGCCGCAAAATGGGTAGAACCGGAGAACATCATTATAAGCAAACTAACCCAGTCTCCAAAGGAGAAATATCACATGTTCTCACTTGTATGTGAAAGCTAAATCTAACTTACAGGAAGAAAAAGTTATACACATTCAGATATTAAAAAATGAACAATCATACTAAAAAGGGAAAATATAAGTAGATCAGAAAGAAGGGTGAAGGGGATCAGCTGGTAGGAGCAGAGGTTGGGGAAGGGGAGAAGGGGGGGAAATAATGTAGAGGGGTAAAAAGGGAGAGGAAAACCTCAAAATACAGGTTGCAAATATATGAATGTCTGGAAAAAATAGAGAGAAGGAAAAATCAATGAGAGTATAGCTCATGATTGCATACAATTTTCATTGCATATTAAATTCCTACTTTTTTCGTTTCTTTTTTAGTTTATACTGTTCTGTAAAATATGTAAAATGATGAATGTTTAAGCAAAAGTGATTTAATAGTTGCATAATGGATATAGCAAATGACTTATTACTCTGTTCCCCACCAACATTTATAAATAATTTAAAAAAGAATGCTATCAAAAAGACTAAGGGCAACAAGTGTTGGCGAGTACAGGGAGAAAAGAGAACTTTTACCCTCTGTTGATGGGAATGTAAATTAGCACAGGCATTATTCATAAAAAATGGAAGTTCCTCAAAATATTAAAAATAGATCTATTATATGATCCAGCAATGCCATTAGTGTATATATATCCAAAGGAAATGAAATCAGTATATCAAAGAAATATCTACACTCTTGCAGCACTCCTCACAATAGTCAAGATACAGAATCACCTCAAGTGTCCATCAATGGATGAATGGTTAAAGAAAACGTGGGGTATATATACACAGTGGAGTACTATTCCACCATGAAAAAGATCCTATCATGTTCAATAATATAAATGAGACTGGAGGATATTATATTAAGTGAAATAAGCCATGCACAGAAAGACAAGCGACTGTCAAATAATCTCTCCTGTGAAATCTATAAAAATTGATCTCATAGAAGAAGAAAGTAGAATAATGGTTACCAGAGCCTTGGGTAGTTAGGAGGGAGAAGAAAATGGGAAGGAAATAAAGTAAAATGAAAGGAAAGGACAGAAAAGGAAGGAAAAGGAAAGAAAGGAAAAGAAAAAAGAGCTACAATCAAGAACACAGCATGTGGATGAATCTCACAGACGTACCAATGAGTGAAGGAAGGCAAACACAAAAGAATACATGTAGCTGGGCACGGTGGTTCATACCTGTAATCCCAGCGACTCAGGAGGCAGAAGCAGGAGGATCTCAAGTTCAAGACCAGAGGCAGTCTGCATATTTTAGCGAGACCCTGTCTCAAAAAGTGAAAAAAGTGGGCTGGGGGTACAGCTCAGGGTCAGCATTTGCAAAACATACAAGCATGAGGCCCTGGGTTCAAACTCCCAGTACCACATTTAAAAAAAAAGAATATACATTATATGATTCCATTTATATGAAGTTCAAGAACACATGCAACTGATCTATGTCATGAAAAGTCATAATTGTGGTTACTTTTTACAGGTGGGCAGATGATCATGGGCTAAGAATGTGCATTAGGCACTGGAAATGTTCTAGATCTTGATCCAGACAATGGTTTCCTGGGCAAATGCATATTTACAATTTCATCAACATGCACACAGCAGACGTGGACCCTGCAGACATGTTATACCATAAAATAAAATAATTAATAAACAAAGACTTTAGATGCCTTACTAACAACAACATAGGAACCTTAGCCACAGCACCCTGGCATCCAATCTCTCCTAATCTCAAAAGCTAAGCAGGGTCAGCCTGGTTAGTCCTTGGATAGGAGACTGCCTGGGAATACCAGGTGCTACAGGTTAGGGAGAAGGATGTGGCAGCCCGCTCCCAAAAAAATTAATCCACCATTGAAAACCCTATGAATAGCAGGGAAGCACTGACAATAGTGTTGAGCATGGCACAGTGTTGAGGAAAGTTTCCTTCTGTTGTACAAAGGGTTACTATGAGTCAGACCCAACTTGAAGGCACCTAACAACAACCAACGTGCCTTAAACATGATTTGTAAGTAGAGAAAAGTGTGATCCCTCACCCACCATAAGAGTCACAGCCAATATGCCAATAAATAGAGGTTAACTAGAGAAAGGAGCCTGCAGCTGTAGCCCTGTGGCATCCAATCCCGTCAGATCTCGGAAGCTAAGCAGGGTCGGGCCTGGTTAGTACCTGGATGGGAGACCACCTGGGAACACCAGAAGCTGTAGGCTTGAGAGAAGGACCTGGCAACCCCCTCCCAAAAAATCAATCTGCCACTGAAAACCCTATGAACAGCAGAGAAGCACTGACAATAGTGTTTCCCCTATTGTACAGAGGGTCACTATGAGTCGTATACCGACTCGATGGCACCTAACAACAACTAGAGAAAAGCATAACAGGTTTCTTTCATCAAAATTTTATATAACAAGGGAGGCTTCAGAAATGAAGGCACAGAGACTCAGGGAAAACTGTCTATTTTTATGCTTAGGCTGTTGAAGAACGGCTAGCCGGGTAGAAAATTGACTGAACAAAAAGGTATAATAATAGACTAAGGGGCCTGGCTGTTCAGATTCTTCCTAGCCTTTTCGTGCAGCCTTTCTCCCTCCTGCATGATAAGACTCTTCTGGAATGAGGGTCTTTGAGGAAGAAAAGGGAAAGCATAATCTTTGTAGGTTTGATAGCTTGTATTGGGGAGAGGGTTCCAGTGTCTGTGATTCACCTTGAGGAAGAGGAATTCTGGCTTCTGTGATTCACTCCAGTTGAGAAAAGGAGGCAGGGGACAGGAAGGCAGACGAAGGTCAGGAAGGCCATGCTTCCAAATTCCTTCAATTCAAAGCACTCAGCATGCCTGAGAGCCATGCTTTGGGGTGTTATGTGCTAAGCCCCGACAGATTGAACATAGCTATGTGAAACTGCAAGAACAAAGGCCAGAAGGATACAAGAATGACTGGAACAACCAGAGGGGGGCAGATTCCCCCAGAGACTGTTTTAGGAGTTTGGTTTGGGGATGACAGAGAACTTTGGAAAATGTAGAAGAGAGAATGCATTCCCCACAAAGGAGTAGCAAAGGGTTCCCGGGGACTCACAAACCATGTACAAGTCATCCAAATTGCCATGGACTCCAAGACCAAAGAGCCCAAGGACCAAAGAGCTAGCAAAAATGCTCTCAGCAGAGCAAATAGCAAATGCATTCTTTTTTTATTAGTAATTTTTTAGTTAATGTACAAACTAATGGATTTCATTATGACATTTCCATACATGCATATCATTGTCCAGTTTATATTCACCCACCATTACCCTCTCATGTCCCCCTCCCCTGCTAATCCCCTCCTTCCTCACAAATGATCCCATTGTCTGCATGTCATATATAAATATATACATAATATATTTATATTATATTTATTTATATAGAAGTGCAACCAGAGTGCTCCTTGGAAGCAAGGATGGTTAGACTGTGTCTTATACATTTTGGGGATGTTGCCAGGAGAACCAATCCCTGGAGAAGGAGATCATGTTTGGAGAGAGGTGGGTCCATGAAAAAAAGGAAGGCCCTCAACTAGATGGATTGACATAGTGGCTGAAACAATGGGCCTAAACATAAAAAACATTATGTGCATGGTACAGTGTCAGGGAGTATTTCATTCAAGCGGACCCACCTCAATGGCACCTAAAAACAACAATATATTTATATATTACTTATATATTTATGTTGTTGTTGTTAGGTGCTGTTGAGTTGAATCCGACTCATAGAGACCCTATGTAGAGTTTTCAATGGCTGACTGTTTCAGGATTGCTTCTGGAGTGGATTGCCACATCCTTCTCCCATTTATCTATTTATGTAAATATAGATATTTAAATCTAGATTCTGCCTATGAGAGAAGACATGTGGTATTTGTTTTTCTTCCCCTCATAGCCCTTTCTTTTTGCCCCCTCTATAATCTCCTTTCTCTCCCCAAATAGCCCCCCTTCTACTTTTATGACATATGTATTAAAATATTTAATATATATTAAAATCTAGTGTCCACATATGAGAGATAAGATGCAATACTTATCTTTCTGAGTCTGGCTTACTTCACTTAAAATGATGGTCTTTAGTTCCATCCATTTGCCTGAAAATGACATAATATCATTCTTCTTTATGGCTGAGTAAAACTTCATTGTATATATATAGTGTGCTAAATGTACACTATAGAGAAAATGTACATATATAGTCTGTGTCCATTCATCTCTTGATGAACATGTAGGCTGATTTCATAGCTTGGCTTTTATATATAGTGCCACAATAAACACGGATGAGCAGGTATCTCTATGGTATGTTGACTTAGATTCCAGCAGATATATATGGCAAACATTTTACGTGACACAAGAATTTGGGTATTATACATAAGCTAGCCTAAGACATTTTCAGGTCAGAATATTCAAAGTCTTCTCACAACCATGAAAGTTAGAACTCAAATAAGCCTTCATGTCCACAGATTCCTCAGATGTGATCATTAAAATGGCATCTATTTAATCCAAGAGAATCTGAAAAGCAGCCATGGGGATATCAACTGCCTGCAAATAGAGGAACCTCTGCCCACCTCTCAATCAAAACTTTTTAAACAGTATGGCAGAGAGAAGGACTGGGCTCCCTAAAAGCAGAGCCTGAGACAGAAATTCAGGAGCACATGATTATTGGGGATAAACTTCGCAGAGAAAGGCAGGGAAGCTGTAAAGAGGTGAGGGCAGCAGGCTGGGGGACAGCTGGGGATGCAAAGTGGGCAAAGGGAGGCCTCTCCAGACGTGAATCCTGTAGGCAAAAAGCCTGCTTTTGATACCCTCCATGTCAGCCATTTACTTGAGGCTGGGTGGAGGTGGTCACTTGCAAGGAGGATCCTGTTGGCCCAGGGCAATTCTTTGGGAAAGGGAAGCTGGTTGGTATCAGCAGCCACTCTCAGTAGCTGGGAGGGTGTAGGGCCCAGAAGATGGATTTCAGCTGGGCAGTATCCACCACACCAGCCACTTACACGTTAGATCTATTTTGAAATGAACGCTACATGTTAGCAATCAGATGAGTCAGTTCCTTCACCACAGTCTTCATGATTGCACAGCCAATGTCTTTTTAAAAAATCATCTGGTTTCCCTACAAGAGAAATCTCATTTTCATACCAGAGACATAGATTGGCTTCTGCAATACTATGTACCTCCTGCATTAGCAGCAACACTACAACAAAGTAATATAATTAGCATTAGGCCATAGCAATGGGCTTCAGAAATAAATCTCCGTCAGATCCCAGGAAGTTAGAGAGTGAGAGAGCAACAGAATGAAAGTTGGGGAGGAGGACAGAAAATGTTTTCTCTCAAGCCATAAATCATAGAAATTGAATTAGATCATCTCAAATTGAGGGACAAAAAGCCAGTTATAGATCCATTTCACGACACTGGCTGACATGGATTCCATTTGTGAGTCACTTACTTATCCTGAGTGCTCCTCTGACGACGCAAGCACTTAACATGAAGACATGTGTAACGCTGCAGGAGGAAAAGGGAAAGAGCAAACTCGGACAATTTGCCTAGAAAGCAAACTCCGTGCATCAGTATCTGCATTTCTGGAGCTGGCTGTCAGTTTCTCTGTTCCATTCTGCTTTCTTGCATGGAGCCCAAACTCAGGATCCTATTCTTTCCAGAGACAATCAACACAATCAAATCATTTTTATCTTAACATTGGGGAATTAGATCAATACTGGAAGACTAACTATGATACCTCGATGAGCCCAGGATCCAGACAAGGTCATTGAGGAGACTTCAGTGAAGAGTATATTTATAGAAATGGGTAGAGTTAAAAAATAATAATAAAATAAAATAAAACCCAACAAGGACAGGGAAGCATCGACAGAAGACCTGTCACCTGGCTTCATGAGAAGGCAGAAAGAGAAAGGGAGCTATAAAGCACAGAGAGGGGCTGGGACTTGAGAGCTATAGCCTGTGGGGGAGAACTTCAGCCTTTGGTAAAGCCAGTGGGGTAAATGACTACCCCAAGCAGCGTTCTTCTGATCACCTGCTTGTGCCACCCTTGCCTGGATCCATTCAAAACCCAGGGAACCAAAATCTGCCCCACACATACCCCTGGGGCACAAAGTAGTGTGGAGATAAGTGGAGAGAGGATCCAGTCAGCAAACAGATCATCTCCAGCACAGTATCCACTAGACAAAGCATGGAATTGGTACATTTTATAAACAGGTTGGCAGTTACAAAGAAAAAAAAAAAGCAGTTCCCTTTGAATTACTCCTTTGAGAAACTCTTCATGTATTACTGATAATGACAACTGCCATGTGTCAGGCCCTGTACCTGATGCTTTACTATTAGCTATTTTACGTTATTGAGTCCTCACAATAGCTCTGTGTAGAGGGCAAATTAGCTCCATTGTGCAAATGATCAACTGGAGGCTTAGGGCAGGCAGAAGAACTGGCTTAATGTCACCCAGCAAGGATGTGAAAGAGGCGAAGTGAGAATCCCAAGCTCTCTGGCCTCACAGCCAAGTTCTCTCCTCTGTCCTGTTTTTAGTCAACAAAGATGCTGCCATTGGTCCAAATGCTTTAGAAGTTTTGATTACTTTCAGAGTGCTTTTACTTTTACCCTCCCACCCACCCACCCCCCAAAATCAATCACATTACTTTATAGTCACACATTTTTACCAAAAACAACAAAAAGATGGTGATGATTCATCTCCGCCATGTTCACCAGATGTAAAGCCAGATGATGTTTGACTATTTCTAAAAGTCAAATTAAATTCACCCTCAAAGAACTGAGAATATTAAAAATAAGTTTTGAAAGATAACTCTTAAAAGTAGTCTTGAAAACACATCTGTAATGTGGACATTCTGGCTCAGAAAGTGACACCTTTCAGACCAACCATTCTTTCCCCACCAAATAATTCCAGGCCTCCAACAGAAACCCATTGCTTATTTACAAGAGCAGGAAAATTGTAAATAATCTAAATCTCCAAAAATACAGCAATGAGTAGATGCACATGTTCATGTACCACCATCCCCCACCCCATTCCACCCTCAATGGATGGGAACCAAAGTAGGGGCAGGAACTGGCCACTGGTTCACCTACTCTGTGCACCACACCTAGCTCATGGTAAACCCTCAGTAGACATTCCACAAAATGAATGATGGATGGTATTCTTCACTCCTTTACCTTTGTGTAAGTATCACGTATCTTTTGGTGGTGTTTTGCATGAAGAACTGGCAACAATGAACATGAATGTTTTGTTCCCTCACTTTGGAGCCCAGCAAGTCATCTCCAGAATTATCCGTGGGAAAGTAAGAAAATAAATAATCCTCTACTCCTCTCATCCTTCACACCACACCCCCACACCAGCTTCCACTCCTCTCTCTGTCTCTCCCTCTAATGTCAAATAATCACCCGGGTCTCTTTGGCAGACTTCAAGCATCTTTTTCTTGCAAGGCTATCCAAAAAATAATGAGTATTATTATATCTCCTTCACAGCCATGTAATTGACTAATACTAAAAGTGCTAAGAGAGATAGTGTTTTGCTGGTTCGCATCTAAAATTTAGACAGTCAGCCATGAATGCCTCAGGCTGATCACATGCTGGGAGAAGCAATAATAATATGTCTGGCCAGATTTCCCTGCCAACTGGAAGACCCAGGTTTGAGAGCAGATGTGCAGTGGAGGTGACACATTTGGTTTTCAGTGGGGAGGGTCTGT
Organism: Pedetes capensis; assembly: GCA_007922755.1. Lineage (NCBI taxonomy): Eukaryota > Metazoa > Chordata > Mammalia > Rodentia > Pedetidae > Pedetes > Pedetes capensis. Next base: position 1,413 of record VMDO01011342.1, on the reverse strand, counting down.
AGGTCTCGTCTGTCTTCGGGACCCCTACCGGTCAGCTCCAAGCTCAGCGTTCATGTCAGCTGCTTAAGAATCTGCTCTTGTATGAGGCATACAGACATGGGGGAACGAAAGGTACCCTAAAGAAGACACAGCCCCAAAGCACTGCCAGCTCCTCATTTAGATGTAGCACCAATTCTTGCATTTCCCGTAGCCTGAGTATTGTGTGAGGTCAATTACAGCATCCCCCTGCCCTGAGTTCTGTTCCTGCATATAGAATAAGCCTGCAGATCTCATGTCAGCTGGAAGCCACAGATGACCAACTACAAAATCAATAGGCCTCTGTTGCTGCCACAAGAGGGAGATCCCAAGCTTATCAGCAGCATCATGATAAGTACCTATTTGCCTGACATCTCCTCAATCAATAACTTTGTTATTGTTTGCATTATCTGACTATAAGTTTGGTCAATAGTATACACAGCAAATGAGTAATATGAGCCAGGACTGCATTTCAATTTTTTTTAACTCTTTCTGTGCCAGCAGTAGTCACTAAATGACCCTTACTAGCCCTCCATCTGTGTGTTTGCTGAGTTTTATCAAATCCTTCTAAGACATGGGCTGTCTTGAAACAAGGAAATTAATGTTGCCCGGGTCTAAACCAAATTGAATAAACACTGCCTCGCTCTGCTATTACTTTTATTAGGTTTTCACAAGGACAGGCAGATGGTTTGTGCGTGTGTGTGTGTGTGTGTGTGCGCGCGCACGCACACTTAGGCTCATGCACTTCCTTTACTTGGCATACTTGAGAGAAGAGTCTAACTTGCTAGTGGGTGGATCAAGCTGCACAATGCAAATGGTATTAGCTACCAGAAAATGTGCATGGGTCTAAAGAAGTTTTGGACTCCTATATATAATTAGCCTAAGATAGATAGATAGGTAGATAGATAGATAGATAGATAGATAGACAGATAATGCCATATATATATATATATATATATGTATATGTATGTATGTGTGTGTGTGTGTGTATATATTTCAAGCATCTTTTTCTTGCAAGGCCAATATATTAAAATATTCTTAAAATGTGTAACAAATCAGTTCCACGTATCAGAAGGGCCTTGGTCATCATCTCATGAGATTCTAGCAGATGGCCCAGCACACACAGATGTCTCCACCCGGCCTCTCACCTTTCTCAGGATTACACAGGGCTCTTCTACCAGATCAAGCCCAAAAGGTTATGTTGTTGTTGTTGTTAGGTGCCGTCAAGTCGAGTCCGACTCATAGCGACCCTATGTACAGCAGATCGAAACACTTGCCGATTCTGTGCCAGGCAAACCATCTTATTTATGTTTAAGCCCATTGTTGCAGACACTGTGTTAATCCATCTGGTGGAGGGTTTTCCTCTTTTCCGTTGACCTGCCACTCTTCCAAACATGA
>VMDO01011341.1:0-67311 GCA_007922755.1 Pedetes capensis | reverse complement strand
TAGTTAAGCAAATAGAAACACAGAACTTATTTATCAATGACACTGGACTTCTATATTCACCCTCTCTCCCCTACCTTTTTCTTATTCTATTTTAACTAACCAAACTTGGCAATTAAAAAGGAAATGAATGATTACGAAGCAGATATCTTTCCAGAGGACTTCATTTTCCATCTTGTCTCAGAGTTTTGATCAATTCTCTTTCCAAAACCTCAGGTTTCACATTTTCTTATAAGAACTGTCTCCTGAGAGACTTCTGATTTAAGATGTCAGATTAAAGGCAGCCTCCCAAAGCAATCTCTAAACAATCAGCCATCGAAAACTCTATAAGGATCACTATGAGTCAGACATGACTTGACAGCACCTAACAACAACAACAACAACTGTGTGACATGGTAAAACAAAGGAGTTAGAATAGGAAGGAATGGAGTCTTTTCCATAGAAATCTCTGGAGAACTACAGAAACCATGAAGGCGGTAGCAGAAGGGAGCTGAACAATGACAATGACTGATCAGGACACATCTCCAGACATGGCTTCTCGTGTGCGTGTGGGCAAAACAAAGCTCTCATCAAAAGATGTAAGCCAGACAGCCCTGGAGGTCAGACTGGCAGTGTCATGGGATAAGCCCACAGTCCTTGAAGCTCTTGAACAATTCCAAAGACTTGCTGAGACAATGGTTTTCCCTGATTGAGGGGTTCAGCGCTAGAGAAGGGAAGCTCTTTCTCAGGCTCCATGTTTCAGAGGGCTTTTATTATTGCCATCTTGAGTGGGAACCTATTGTGTGAGACCAAGCTACCCAGGTGGCCTGAAAACAAAGAATTACCATGCTTGGAGATCCTGGGGATGATCTGCCATGGTCCCGATGTGCTACACATTTGCAGGAGGCAGTTGCAATTGCGGGGAGAGAGGGTGCTGATATGTTGAGAGGTTCAGGCAGCAAAAGGCTTTGGAAAGTTGCTCAGAAGCAAGCTCCACCACTGGGGAAGGGAGACAATTCCATCTCCTATGGGAAACTACCGAGGCTGTCAACTCAGAGCTGTAGTCAGAAAAAAGACTCCATCCTTCACTGACCATCACTTCCGCCTAACAGACTCCAACATTAGAGGCCACAGACAGAAGCTCCTCCAGTATTTTCTTTTTGTTTTCTTTTTTAAAAATCTGTTTTTGTTGTTGCTGTTGTTTTACCTTTTTTTTTCTTCCTGCTGTTCTGGGGTAATTGCAGTGCCACAGTGTGCTATCACCAACCATTTTCTTATCTTTGCTTGGAGATAGAATCATATTGAATTGCACAGGCTGCCGTTGGTCTGGGGCTCAAGATGCTCATGCTTCAACTCTCTGAGACACTGGTGTCTCAGGGCAGCTAGTTGGTGTCTGCCTCTTTTTTTCTTTTTGTTTTATATTTACCATCTTTTCATTGTTAATTTTCATTTCTTCACTTCCCTTTTTTCAAATGTAATTTTATCTTTTTTCTTTTTTAGTTTTTTCCATCATTTTTTGGCCTGTCTGCCTTTTGCTATACCTCTCTTTTTCTATTTACTATACTTTAAATCTTTTAGGCTTACTATTTCTTATTGCTCTGCTATGTTTATTTCATTCTGTCTATATATGTTTTCCTTTATTGTATTTTCTATTTATATTTGGCACTTTGCCCTCCCTCTCTTGAACATTCATTTCTCTCTAAACTCTCTTTTCCCTTTCTTTTATTTCATCAATGAGGCATTCTCGTGCCTCCCTATATCCTGCCCTCCCCTTTTACTTCAGGCAAATACTATTTATACCTTCACCCTACATATATTGTAACCTCATAGATTACTCAATATTATTATTGCAATTCTCTGTTCTATGGGCATTGGTGGTTCAGCAACTGGCATTAAGTAGTTTTAAGTGTGTTTTTGTATCTAGTTTGGTTGGATATTGTACTGTCAGAATGACTTATCTTCTTCTCTGGGACTGGCACTGGATAGGTTGATCTCCAGAGAAAACTGCTCATTAAGAAGACCCCCAAATAAAATGGGAAATGATACATACCCATACAGATGCACACATCACAGACCAGAAGCACAAGAAACATGAAAAATCAAGGCAACATATGTTCTCCAATAGACTATGATTTTTTAAACACTGAATCCATAGATACTGAAACAGTTAAAATGTCAGAAAAAGAATTTAAAAGTTTACTTATAAAAATGATCAATGACTTCAAAGAGGACACAAACAAGCAAATGAACAAAGTAAGGAAATCAATACAGAACCTAGGCCAGAAAGTCAACAATTAGAAAACAAAGTCAGAAAAATGAATGAGATATTAAGCAAGGAAGTAGAGATTTTGAAAAAACCCAACCAATCAGAAATTTTGTAAGTGAAGAACTCAATAAACTAAATTAAAAAGAAAACACAGTAGAAAGCATTACCAGTAGACTAAATGTTGCAGAAGACAGAATATCCAGGATGGAAAATAAGGTTGAGGAAATATTACATTCAGATATCAACAAAGAATAAAAATTACAGTTATATGACCATAATTTTCAAGAATTTTGGAGCATGATCAAGAGACCAAGCCTAAGAATCCATGGGATAGAAAAAGGAGCTGAGATAAAAACTAAAGGCATAGAAAACTTATTCAGTGAAATAATAGAAGAAAACTTCCCAAATCTGGGGAACGAAATGGACATCCAACCACAAGAGGCATTTAGAACACCAAACAGACATAACTAGAAAATAACTCCCCCATGACACATAATAATTAAAATGCCAAGATTATAGTATTAAACAGCATTAAAAGCTACAAGAAAAAGATACCAACTCACTAACAAAGGAAATCCCATCAGAATTACATCAGAATTCTCAGCACAAACCGTAAATTCTAGGAGAGGACAGAAAGATATATTTCAAGCCCTGAAAATAAATATTTGCCAACCAAGATTACTATATCAAGCAAACTTATTATTTAAAATTGATTGAGAAATAAAGACATTCCAAAAAACGGGCAAAAGAACTCAACAGAGACTTCTTCAAAGAAAAAATACAAGTAGCCAATAAGCATGTGATAAAATGTTCACCATCCTTAGCCATCAGGGAAATGCAAGCCAAAACTACACTGAGATGCCATCTCACTCAAGTCAGATTGGCTGCCATCAACAAAACAAACAACAAAAAAAGCTGAAGAGGATGCAGGGAGAAAGGTACCCTATTACATTGCTGATGGGAATGAAGATTTATGCAGACACTATGGAAATCAGTATGGAGATTCCTCAAAATCTAAAAATAGAAGTGCCATACAACCCAGGTATGCTACTATTGGATATATATCCAAAGGAATATAAGTCAATATACCATACAGATATCTTCTCCTCCATGTTTATTGCAGCATCACTCACAATAGTCAAGATAAAGAATCAACCTAGGTGTTCATCAACAGATGAGTGGATAAGAAAATTGTGGTATATATACACCAAGGAATTTTATTCAGCTATACAGAAGGGCCTGGCAATCCACTCCAAAGTCAATCCCGAAACAGTCAGCCATTGAAAACCCTATGAGGGTTGCTATGAGTTAGATACCGACTCAACAGCACCTAACAACAACAAAAACATACAGAAGTATAGAATTATGATATTTGCTGGAAAATGGATGGAACTAGAGATCATCATTTTAAGTGAAATAATCCAGTCCCAGAAAGATAAATTTCACATTTTCTCTCATAGGTGGATGTTAGACAGATATATATATATATATATATATATATATATATGTGTGTGTGTGTGTGTGTGTGTGTGTGTGTGTGTGTGTGTGTGTATGTATGTATACGTATATATATATATACACATATATATGTATGTATATATATACACATACATACATATACATCATACATATACATATACATACACACACATATATACATACACACACACACACATATATATATTCATTATTAAAACACAGGTCAGGAAAGCAGGTGGGACCTAAGTAGGTAAAGATAATGGACTAAAGAAAAGGGGGAGGGTGCAAGAAAAAAAAGCAATGAGAGAAACGAAAGGAAATATCACATATGCTGCCTTTACAGTAAAATCAGGAAGTACATATATAGATGTTGTTGTTATTACGTGCCCTCGAGTCATATCTGACTCATAGCAACCCTCATAGGGTTTTCAATGGATGATTGTTTCAGGATTGCTTTGGGAGTAGATTCCCATGTCCTTCTCCCATACATATATAGATAGATACACTAAAAAAACTATACACATGTAGAAGCAAGACCATTGGTGGTGATTAGGGGATGGAAAAGGGGGTTCATGAGCGGGTAAGGGGGAAGTTAACATGAGCAATGTACAATGAAATGTCATGTATGGACATGTCATAATGAGATCCATTATGTTGTACATTGAAAATTACCAACAAAAAACTCTCCTCTTCTCAAAGACATAAGCAACAACTTAGGCTATTTTGATTTATTTCATTTTATTCTATTTTATATTTTAATCATAGTAAGAACTTCTTTAGATCAATAAATCAAATGTTTCAGGACACTTGGCTTTATCTTCACCCCTCCTCCCCACCCATATCAACACATCAACTTTCAATTCTGGCTCCCAAAGACTATTAAAGCACCTAATACAGTAAGCAGGTTTGCTTGTATAGTGGAATATTGCACTATGGAGTATTAACATGGACAAAAGTAAAAGAAAACAAAAACCAAAAATACACAAAACAAAAACAAAAACAAAAAAAACCCCTTGCTTCCATTGAGGTTTTTTTTTCCCTCAAACTTATAGGGATCACCAGTTGAATAATTAAATCAATTACTCACTTTCTCTTCTATGACAACAAATAATTGATTTGCTTTACTAAATTGACTGGATCTGTGTTTCCATGATGTTAAACTATCAATTCATCAATATGCATTAGTTTATAATGGGTAGTTAAAACTTCAAATTAAAGTTTAAGGCTAAAATAATTGAATGGGTCATACTCTCTTTTTGTTCTTGTAGTGATTATTGTTTGAGATAAGATCTCACACTGTCTGTAGTTATTTATTTAAAGTATAGCTTTAGGTGTATGGAGAACTTCAAAACACTATTCACCTCTCCAAGTCTATTTGGCTACAGTTGAACCATACCTTTTAAAATAGCTAAAATTCATATCACAGTTGGTTTTTTAACTTGCTGCAACATTTGGAAGATGTCTGTATTTAGCTTTATTGTCATTAATTTAAATCTGTCTCAGTCTCATAAACATCATTCTGTATACAATATAAGTAAAAGTGCTTATTCCTTATGTGTTTAATTCATTTAAAAAAACCCAAAGAAAAATTTTTATTCTCTATATATGAAGAGAAGAGTAAATTGCATTTTGGAAAATTAAAATCCCAATAACTAATATTAGCTGAGCTTGTTATACTCAGGTCACTCAATTATCACAGTCACACTAGAGGTAGGCATACAGGTATTCTCTATCTCCATTTTATACTGAAGGAAGTAAGTAAGGCACAGAGGAGATAAGTAACTATCCTGCTCTGTTTCCTATAACAAAATACCACAATCTGAGTGATTTAAACATCAGAAATTTATTTCTCACATTCTAGAGGGTAGAAGTTCAAGATTATATTTCATCTGATTTTATTTCTAGTGAAGGCTCTTTTCCTGCCTTGCAGACAGTTGCCTTCTGGCTGAAATTTCACAGACTTTCCTCTGCAGTGCATGCAGAAGGCTAGAGTAAGGGGGACCGTGTCTCTATTTATAAGAACATTGATCATATCAGATTAGGACCCTACTCTCATGACCTCATTTAATCATAATTACTACCTTCAAGGTTCATCTCCAAATACAGCCACACTAGGGATTAGCACTTCAATATATAAATATGGATGGGACTCAATATTCAGTGTATAACATTCCCTAAAAGTACTCAGTTAATGTATTACAGACCCATGATCAAAACCCAGGAAGTCTCTAGGGCCTGAGCTCTTAACCATACTCACCCAACTTCTGTTGAGCTCCTTTCAAACAACCTTTAAATGCATGTTAATAGATTGAAAGCCAATCATAAGTATGGTAAACATACCAGTGCAAACACATCTTGTTATGTTCTTCTCTTTCTAGTTTTATAATCCTGAGGAAGAGACACTATTATAACTATCTCCCTTGACTTCAAAACTTTCTCAGTTTTTTTCTTAATACATAAATGTTCTACAGTTGTCACAAAGGGCTTCAATCAAGACTTAACCCAGGAGTGGAGAAAAGATGGCAGACAGATAACACATGCCTTCTGATCTAGAGCAAAAGGAAACCTTAATTAATAGTTTAAACCACACATTGACTAGATAGACACAGTAATAATTTAGATTAGAGACAGCAGAAAGAACCAGATGAGCATTGAGATCACAAATCAAAGTCCAGAAGATCTAAACAAAAAGCAGCAGCTGAGTGACCATTTCACAGACAGCAGATCACCAAAACTCAGAGAAGATTCCATGCACACATCCATGGGTACTGGATCCTACATGGAGTACAGCCTTGGAATTAACACCCTGGTGACAGGATGCAGACTGCAAGCTCCAGGTGAGTTACCCTGAAATGGCAGACAGAGCGGACATCTCTAAGTGGTGCCTGTGGAGCAGCCAGCATCTCTAAGTTGGTGCAGAATCCTCACTCTGGAGTGCAGGTCTCAGATCCACCACTAGAGATATATTATCATCCCATCCAACCCAATGTGGGTGCAGGGAGTGAACGCAGAAGGGGCTGGGGAACGTGTGCCAGCAGAGCACACCCAGAGCCACAGCATGGCTCCCTCCCTCCTGTTGTGGCTAGGCAGTTGCACGGGCATGGCTTTCACAGATACATGGGCACATGTGCCCTCAGACCCCAGATCCACCAGAGGTGATTCAATATCATCTCACTGCACTGTGGAATTGGCTCGGGTCTGCAGAAATGACTGAGTCCCATGTGAGCAGAGTGCAACCACGGTCTTACAAGGAGCGCAGCAGTGCACTTTGTCCCAGGGCAGTTTCTTGCATAACTGCCTCACAGCCAGACAGGGTGAAGATTCACCAGGGGAGGTCGGATATCATCCTGCCCACTACAGGGTAGGAGTCATGAGACCACAATGGGATTTGGAACATGCAAATGGGTAGACAGTCCTGCATTAAAGACCTCACTATAGCAGCCATATTCTGCCCTGCCATAGGCTTTAGGGTGGTGAACTCTGATTTGGGGAATTAGTGCCCAATCTCTGTGGGGCAGGGAAAATTCCAGGAAGGCCACCATAGTTTCCACTGCCTCTCTGACAATACAATAGGGATGGAATATTTTGAGGGGCATCCTCTAAGGGCACCCAGTGCCCTGCTTCAACCCTGGGGATCATGTGGCTACCTGCCATATCCATTTGGCAGAGGGAAGCTGTGCAGAAGACCCACCCCCTAAGGCAGCCTGCTCCTAGCAACAACAACAAAGCCCCTTTGCTGCAGCAGTCAACAGCCTGAAGGAAGAGAGATAGGCCCTTCTTGGATAGTGCGAAAAACACTGGCAGTGTGAGTTCTACAGTGTTCACTTCATTCTTATTGTCTTCATAGTTCAGATACCTCTTGTGAGAGTATACGGGTTTTTTTTTGTGTGTGTGTATATATACATATTTGATGTGGAAGTGTGTGTATGCATGTGTTTTTTCTCTTCCTTTTCTCTATTTTACATCTCTTTATCTTATTCTATATATGTGTTTTTGCTTTAGTTAATTATTTTATCTTTAAATTTTAACTTTAATTTTAATTTTGACATTAATTTCTATTAATCTCTGTTCTTTCTCTCCTCTTTTTCCCTTTTCTTTCACTATATCCTCCCTCTTCTCACCCACCAGAAGAGAAACAGAATCTATTGCCTCCCTAGCCCACAGCCCCATTGGAATAGTGAAACAGAAAATGGGAAACTGAGGAATGGAGAGTACAGGACACAGATAAGAGTACCACCAGCTCATGGCCCACTGAACCTAGGAGATATGATTAACAACTAAGCCCACTAAGAGTCAAGTAGGGCTGGTGAACTAGAGTAAGAGCCCCACACACTAGACAACCGAGGAATCACATTGCACCCATTAGACAATCCAGTGTCTGGGATCTCAGGGAAAAGAGGGAATCTGAACGGGATAGAACTGAATTCAGAGTCTACAAGAGATCCTTGTTTAGGATTCTGAAGCTGTAAAATGAAGGGCTGAGGAGTAAAAATAAAGCTCCAGAGATTCATCACCACACAAACTCAAAGGAATAACAGAGGTAAAAGTTCTGAACACTTGGGAGAGATGAAATCTATTTCCTGGACCATATTATGGGCAAACAAAGTAAGCCTGCAAGAAACACAAAGGGACAGGATAGATCTGAAGACCCCACAGACCAAAGCCCCCAACAAATTCCTCTAATGAATCTCAACTCCTAGAAATCACTGAATTGGAATTCAGAGTTATGGTTATTAATATGCTGAGAGAAATAAAAATGAATACCACCAGCACCCTTGAAATCCTTGAAAAGAACTCATTTGGAGTCTGTTCTATCCTTCCAGCTAGAAATTATTAGGAAAAATCAAGCAACAATCATTGACATGCAAACCAAACTAAATGAATTAAAGTCTACAAAAGAAACCTTTTCATCAAGACTGGATGAAGCTGAGCTACAAATTTCTGATTCTAAGGACTCAATCCAAGAAATCAAATACATACAGAAATGGAAACAATGATGAAGGAACTTAGAAAAGATTTCCAAGAAACCTCAGACAGAATGAAAAAATGAAACTTAAGAATTCAGAGTGTCCCTGAAGGAGAGGAAAGATCCACCAGAGGACTAGAAAATCTAGTATATGATATCCTCAAGGAAAACTTTCCAGAGATAATACAGGATATGTATACATATACAACTGAAACATTCAGAACCCCATCCAGAGTAGACCAAGGTAGATCATCCCGAAGACATATCAGAGCTTGAATGCTTTCATTAGAAACCAGGGAGGCTATCCTGAAAGCAGCAAGGCAGAAATGCCAGGTGACTTTTAAATTGAAACCTATTAAAATTACTGCAGACTTCTCCATATCAACACAGAAAGCCAGAAAGGCTTGGACACAGGTAATTCACATCCTAAAAAAGAACAATTTCCAACCAAGAATGCAATATCCAGCAAAATTACCTTTGAAAATAGATGAGGAGTATAAGACATTCCATGATATTGAAACATTCAAATGATTTGCAACCACAAATCCAGCTCTACAGAGGATTGTAAATCAATTACCACATCCAGGAGAGATAAGACAACCCTATATAGGAAACCAAAACTTGGTTAGCTGAGATGAGTACAATCCAAGAAAGGAACAAAGCAACCATGATTCATAAACCAGCAACATGTAAAGATTGGATGAATAAAAACAGATACTACTCAATAATCACTATTAATGTAAATGGGCTTAATTCATTAATTAAGAGACAGAGACTGGCTAATTGGATGAAAAAACATAAACCTTCAATATGTAGTATACAAGAAACCCATCTAACTCAAAAAGACTGCAGTAGACTGAGAATTAAGGGTTGGAAAACAATATACCAAGAAGGGGGGAAATTAAAAAAAAAAGCAGGTGTTGAAGTTCTAAAATCAGATAGATTAATTTTCAATCCCAAACTAATTAGAAGAGACAAAGATGGACACTACATTTTAGCAAAAGGAACAATCAATCAGGAAATATTATGCTCCTAAATATTTATGCCCCAAATACTGGGGCACCGAGATTTATAAGACAAACTTTATAGAATATAAAGAACTTTATTGGACCAGACACAATAAAAATGGGAGACTCCAATACCCTACTTTTGTCAATAGACAGGTCATCAAAACGAAAATTCAACAGAGAAACGTCAAATCTAATCTCTACCCTAAACCAGTTGGATCTCACAGATATATACAGAATATTTCATCCACACGATGAGGAATACACATTCTTCTCAGCTTAACATGGAACATTTTCTAAGACAGATCATATGCTAGTCCATAAGAATTCCCTCAACAAATACAAAAACGTGGAAATTATCTCCTGTTCCTTATAAGACCATAATGGGATAAAATTGGAGCTCAAGAGCAAGAATAATTCCAGAAATTTTACAAACTCATGGAGACTGAATAATACACTGCTGAATGACCATTGGGTTGTTGATGAAATAAAAATGGAAATTAAAAAATTCCTGCAGTCAAATGATGAAAACACATCCTACCAAAACATATGGGATACAGAAAAGGCAGTTTTAAGAGGGAAGTTTATAGCATTAAGTGCCTTCATCAATAAGGTGGAGAAGAGCCAAATAAATGACCTAATGATGCACCTTAAGACACTAGAAATCCAATAACAATCAATCCTAAAAGGAGCATCCAAAAAGAATTTACAAAAATAAAGGGAGAAATATCTCAATTAGAATCTAAAAAGATAATTCAAAAAATTAATAAGATCAAGAGCTTGTTCTTTGAAAAGATTAATAAAATAGACACTCCTCTGGCTAATCTCATCAAAAAGAAAAAGGAAAAAACTAACATAGTAAGGATTAGGAAGGAAAACTGGTCCATAACCACTGACTATAATGAAATATAGAAAATCATCATGGATTACTGTGAAAGACTATGTTCGCAAAAATATGAAAATACAGAAGAAATGGATAAATTTATTAACACATATGACTTACCAAAGCTAACCCAAGAAGACATAAGTGACCTAAACAAGTCCACTACATATACTGAAATGGAAAAGATAATTAAAAGTCTCCCAACAAAGAAGAGCCCGGGTCCTGATGGGTTCACAGCAGAACTTTACCAAACTTTCAAAGAAGATATAATACCTGTCCTCAAATTATTCCAAAAATTAGAAAAGGAGGGAACACTCCCAAATTCATTCTATGAAGCTACCATCACCCTGATACCTAAACCAGGAAAAGATTCATCTAAGATAGAGAATTATAGACCCACCTCCCTTATGAATCTAGATGCAAAAATATTTAATAAAATTCTGGCAAACAGAATCCAGCAGCATATGTAAAAGATTATTCACCATGATCAAGTGGGATTTATTCCACAGATGCAAGGCTGGTTTAACATATGGAAATCAATTAATGTAATCCAACATATAAAGAAACTGACAAACAAAAACCACATGATCATCTCAATTGATGCTGAAAAGGCCTTCGATAAAGTGCGACACCTTTCCATGATAAAAACACTGGAGAAGATAGGTATAACAGGCAAATACCTTAATTTCATAAAAGCCATCTATAATAAACCTACAGCCAACATTATATTAAATGGAGAAAAACTTAAACCATTTCCTCTTAGATCTGGAACAACGCAAGGATGTCCACTCTCTCCTGTCTATTTAACATAGTAATTGAAGTCCTGGCCAGGTCAATCAGACAAGAGAAAGAAATCAAAGGGATATAGATTGGCAATGAAGAGATCAAACTATCCTTATTTGGAGATGATATGATTCTATACTTAAAAGACCCCAAAACCTCATCCAGAAAACTTTTAAGGTGGTAGGATATAAAATCAACACACAAAAATCAATAGCTTTTCTTTATACCAACTGTAAGCTGGAAGAGAAGGAAATTACAGAAACAATACCTTTCACCAAAAAAGTTAAGTACCTTGGAATCAATCTAACCAAAGACTCTTCAGATCTCTATAAGGAAAATTTCAAAACATTAAAGAAAGAAATAGCAGAGGATAGTAAAAAATGGAAAGACCTTCCCTGCTCCTGAACTGGGAGAATCAATATAGTAAAAATGGCTATCCTACCAAAAGCAATTTATAGATTTAATGCAATCCCCCTTATAATTCCATTGAATGACTTTACAGAAATAGAAAAAAAGAAAAGATCCAAAAACTCATATGGAATCACAAAAGACCACAGATAGCCAAAACACTCTTAAGCTGCAAAACCAGTGCAGGTGGAATAACAATCCCTGTCTTCAAGCTATACTATAGGGCTTTGGTGGCAAAAACAGCTTGGTACTGGCACAAAAATAGGCCTGAAGACATATGGAACAGAACAGAAGATTCACAAATACCTCAATATACTTATAGACACCAAATTTTAGATAAAGGATCAAAGCAAGTAAACTGAAAAAAGGATAACCTTTTCAATAAATGGTGCTGGAAAACATGGACATCTGCATGCAGAAAAATGAAATCGACCCCCATTTCTCAATATGCATGAGCGTTAACTCAAAGGGATATGTTGAGGATAAAAGACCTCAACATAAAACCAGAAACTTTAAAACTAAAGAAGATAGGATAGATAATTTGCTCTAGCATATAGGCATAGGAAAGTATTTCCTTAATAGAACTCCAATTGCTCAAGAAATTGCAACAAGAATAGATAAGTGGGGTTACATGAAATTAAAAAGCTTCTGTACAGCAAAGGAAACAATTAACAGAGTCAAGGAAATCCCTACTAATGGGAAAAAAAATTTCACATCCTATACATCAGACAAAGGTCTAATTACCAGAATTTATAAGGAAGTTAAGAAAAAAATACCCAAGAAAACAAATAACCCAATGCACAAATGGGCAAAGGAACTGAACAGACAGATCTCAAATGAAGAGGCCCATAAAGCCATGAAACACATGAAAAAATGCTCAATATCCCTATTGGGGGGTATAGCTCAATAGCCCTATTGAGCTATCAGGGAAATGCAAATTTAAACAACTCTGAGATTCCACCTTACACCAATAAGAATGGCCAAGATCAATGAAACAATTAACAAATGCTGGTGAGGATGCGGACAAAAGGGAATACTCTTACACTGCTGTTGGAGCTGTAAATTAGTCCAACCACTTTGGAAATCAATATGGAGGTATCTTAAAAAACTAAAAATTGATCTACCATATGACCCAGCTAAACAGTATTCGGAATTTACTGAAAGGGAGATGTTTCATCATACCACAGAGGCATCTGCATCTCCATATTCAATGCAGTACTTTTCACAACAGCAAGGATAAGGAATCAACCAAAGTGCCCATCAACAAAAGAATGGATAAAGAAAACTATGGTACATATACACAATGGAATACTACTCAGCAATCAAAAAAATGAAATAATGCCATTTGCAGCAAAATGAATGGAATTGGAGAAAATTATTTTAAGTGAAAGAACACAAGCTCAGAAAGAGAAATACCACATTTTCTCACTTATATGTGGGAGCTGAATCGAAATTATAAGAAGGAAAAAATCTTTTGCAGAGGTTGGACCATAATAAACAAACAAACAAACAAACACAAAAAAAACTAAAGCCGACCTCTCAGAGAAAGGACAATTTCGGGAACGCAAAAGAAGGAGGAAGAGATCTAGCAAAAGAGGAAATCATGGGAGAAGAGAGGGGGGAGAAGAGGAACAAGGAGGAGTGAGGAATGTAGGAAGAGGTGACCTCAGCATGAACAGCCCAGTCCTGGAAATAATTACAATAACACCAATTATACCAAAGTATGATAATAATATAGATGGGCTAGAAAATTCATGTAATAGTACTGACAGTGTAAAAAGATAGTTCACTACAGAAAATGTTTCAATCTTAAACGTAATTGGAACCTAAGAATATACAGAAAAATATTACCATAAAAAGACAAGCAAATGGAAGAGAAGTCTTTGGTGGGGGGGCGAGGGGAGGAAGTGCACAGGTGGGTAAGGGGGAACTTATCTGTGTAATGTACAACAAAATGCATATATGGACATATATACGCATATACTGTAACAATGAAAAGCATGTCAGAATGAATCACATTAAGGTATACATTAAAAATTTCCAACAATAAAAAAAAGAACCCAGGATCTAAAATATAGTAAATCCACTTTGCAACATAACACTGGATATGTGCCATAGATTATACTTGACTGGATGTTTCATTTTTCAATGTAGTGAGTGCTGCATTATAGTTTCTTAAATCCATTGTAATTGTCATCATTGACAATTGCATTTCTGTTCACAGAAGCATATGATTGCCTTTATTCCTGGCAGTTTTCTGTTTTAAAAATAAAAGCCTACCTACTTTTATAACTAACATATATGCTAATTCTCTCATTTGTAGAAATAATTTAAAAATATCTAAATAAATTTTATTTCCTATACTGGTATTGAAAAAGTCTAAGAGCCAATGATCATTACTGTATTTGTTGTTACGTGCTGTCAAGTCGGTATCTGACTCATAGTGACCCTCATAGGGTTTTCAATGGCTGACTGTTTTGGGATTGCCTTGGGAGTGGATTGCCAGGCCCTTCTCCCATTTTTGAGGTGCTGGGAATCGAACTCGGGACCTCAGAGACTGCAGGGCAGCGCTCTACCAACTGAGCTAAATCCCAGCCCCATTACTGTATAGTTAAACCAAATTGCCCTTCATATTCTATAAATGCTATTGGCTATTTTCATTTCCCATGGTGATTTTGACCTTCTTAATCTTGAAACACTTTCTGTTTTATAATTGATATTGAAATTAATTTCAGAAAGAGAGCCAACTCATGTAAAGCAGCTTAAATCCTGACATAATTTTAAGATTATTTTATTATATCCTTTAAAATAAGCATATGGTACTAGAGAAAGCAGCAGGATTGTATTTTGGCAGAAAGAATTTAGGGTAAATCTGATATTTCCTGATGGATGTTATTTCATTTCATTTCATTTATTTGTTTTTATTTTATTTTTGTTTATTTTTATTCTTTTGAGACAAGAGTTTTGCTATGTAGCCCCAACTGACCTGGAACTCACCTGGGCTGGGCTGTTCCTCCAGTTCTTCCCCATAATGATCCTCTCCCCATGTCCCTGGGGGCTCTGCTCAGAGGTGATATAATCGGAGAACCTCATCCTGATCACTGCCATAAGAAACAGCTCCCCATCTGCCAATATTTTCTCTTCTTGTTTTTTTTTTTCTTTTTTTTCCTAATCAAGATACGAGGAACAGAGCATAGTTTCCATACTGCCTCCAACTAAAACAGACTCTGTGCCTGTGGGCACTCTTCTACTTCGTCTCCAACTCTTCAACAGAATCTGTTACACAGGAGGAAGTGATTATTATTTGGCAATAATTTTTAGGCAATAGTGGGGGTTAGACTGTTTTATGGCCCCTTAGACCTAGCCAAGATTATAGGCATGGTGACAATGTAATCTAAAACCTAAGTCAGAGTTTCTGAGTCCTATGGAGATTTCATGTACAGCTATATAACCTGGGCTTATTATTGTTAAATGGCAAGATTCTAGACTTTAGCCCATACTGAAAAATCAGAATCTCTGAATATGAAACATGGAAAACTATATTTTATCAACATCCTTGTTCATACCCATATCCTAGCACTCAGGAGGCTGAGGCAACAGGATCACAAATTTGAGGGTAACACATAGCAAGGTCCTGTCTGGAAAAAAATTAAAAGAAAAAAATAAACAAAAGATTGCTTAGAGGTTGCTTGAAATTGCTGCTTAGAGAATACTCCAAGTTAAGATCTTTTCAAGTTTCACTATAATCTAGTCCTAAACCCAATCTCCACTCTGTTCACGCAGGCACTCTCTTTGTTCAGTCCCTACAAAACTAACATCTTGATTTCCCCTGAAGACATCCTACCACATACCCTTCACTTTGCAACTTTGTTCACTTCAGAAGTTCCCCTTGAAATTTTTCACAACCTCATATAGTACTTATCGAAATCCTATTCATCCTTAGAAACCAGATCAAATGTTCGTCCTCCACATGGAATATTTGACCAAGACTCATCAGAAATCTCATCACATTTTCATTGTCAGATAAACCCAGTTAAATAACAAAGCTATTTGTGTGCAGGTCTATCTTCCTGATAACATAGTCAGCGCCTGGGGAAGGGGGCCTTCATCATTTTGTTTTAATTGCTTAAAGAAATGACTAAGTTTTAGTCAATAAACATTTGCCAAGTTAAAATTGGTCTAGACTATCCTTTTTGGTTTGTTAAGACTATTACTGGAACAATCGTGACATAAAGAAATGTGAACGAATATAGAAAAATGTGATATTGAGAGTCAGGCAATCTGGCTTCTAAATTCTTCTCTATTTTTATGTCCTTTAGCAAGTTATTCAATGTTTCTATGTCATGCCATATTCTTACATCATTTAGAGATAGAAATAGGTCCTGACTATTTCATAGTCATATCTTTAGGATAAAATTAAATAAGAATGTATAAGTTCTTCAAAAATACTTTAAAGAATTATACAAATGAAAGTTATTATTTTGGCTAAGTTTGACTGCAATGAAAAAAAATAATCTTTGGTGATGGAAGACATACCTCTTGGTTACAAATCTCTGAAACACACTCTGGCTAATTAAATAAAAAACAAATTTATTGAACAGATAATAGATAGCTCACAAAAACACTGGGAAGACATAAAGAATGGTGAGAAACAAAGGATACTAATTCACACACAGGAGCAGTTTGGTTGGGCTGCCATCTCTGGACACTTAGATGCTTGGAAGTGGACAGTGTTGTCCCTGAAAACTCATTCTGACAGGGCCATGAAAAAATTCTGCCTCCTTTCTTCAAATGATTCCTTTAATAATAAAAGTTTCATTTGTAGTGTCCATTCAGCCAAATCTATGATATCTACTCCCCCATGTGTCTGTCAGCTCATTGTGCTGTGGGGGCTTGTGTGCTGTGATCCTGAAAGTTATGCCATCATTCTTTCAGATACCAGAAAGGCCACCCATGGTGGACAGGTTTCAGCTGAGTTTCCAGACTGAGACAGACTGGGGAGAAGGGCCTGGCAGCTCACTCCCAAAACAATTAGCCATTGAAAACTCTGTGAATGCCCCATTATTATTTACTAATAAAGGAGAGAAAAAAGAAAACTCTATAAATAGCAGAGAAGCACTGTCAAATTCAGTGCTGGAAAATGAGTCCCCAGGCTGAAAGGACTATGTGAACAAGCAATTCTAAGTAACATAAAAGAGAGATATATATAATAAGCAAACCACCAATGATATTAGAAATCAAATTATAAACTCTATTTTTCACCACAATTTGAACCTTGGCTGAAATACCTGCACTAAACCTGAAATTTTACTTTGTTTAAATTTAAGAAGGGGAAAGATTAAGAAAGAAATTAGCAATACTAACAGATTATGTCAGCATAAAACTTACATATATATATATATGCATTACTCATGCTATAGACCCAGAAATTATCATTAATTTTTTTGGACAGTGCTGGGGATTAAACTCAATACCTTGTGCATGCTATGCAAATGCTCTACCACTGAGCTACATGTCCAACCAATTTTCAATGTTTTTGTAAGAGAATCCAAGTGGTCTGAATGTTTATACAGACCTGAAAATTTATAAAATATCATTTAATATGAAGATGGCTTAGATTATTTTCCCAGAGCTTATGAAAATATGGAAAAGCATAAGCTGTCATATCTTCATTGCATGCAAAAACAGTTTCAGAGTTTGTGAATACAGTAACTGAAAAGAAAATTGCCATATCTCCCAGCATTGAGTTACTAAATAAGTTTATACATGTAGGTACTCAAGAATTTGCATCTCCTTTAAAACAATTCCTCTTTAAGAAGTTTTCTCTGTGAAAAGTGAACATTTTCTTCCAGTTTAGACATATCTGTTTTGCTTGCTTTCAAATAAGCAAAAAAGTGAAAATATCCAGTCTTAGAAAAAAATTCTGCTAACTCAAACCACTGCAAAATTTAATAAGTATTATTGCTCTCACTTTTTTCCCTGAAGAGATTCAGCACAATTATTGCTAGAATTTGCCCTAGATTTTTAGTCAGCTTCTGCAAGAGAAAAATAATACTGTCAATGGAGTTAATTAAAACTTGTGTTAATAAGCTACAGCAGAGTGAAACAAAAAATGGCCAATAGTTTTCAATATGCCTCATTGGCATCAACTGCATTTATTTTTAAACATATGTAACCCCAAGTGACACTATTCCTCATTGCCATTTGGGTTTTCTTTCTAAGGAAAGCCATTAACTTATGACCTGTTGTTTCACAGTGTGTCAATCCAAATAGCTATAAAGATGAACTTTCCATGTTAAGACCTAATAATATCTCTATGGATGATGATAACATATTTCTCAGTACACAGCATTTCTCCTGAATTTTCTCTTATTATTTCAGAGGGAGGACAATGTCTTCCACCTCCTTTTTTTCTCCTCACATATACTGACTACATTTATTAAAAATTCTAGAAATAAGTTTTCTCTATACTAAAATTTCAACCAAATTATGTCTCAGAAAGCATCCCCTTCAATAAGCCTAAAAGACCTCAGCTAATAGCAGTGAATGGTATGTTACTTGTATACCAGAGTATTAGAATTTCAAAAGTCAAAATGTTATTTTCCATTGTAGGGTCATTTACAAGATTATCTTTTCAGAAAATTGAGTTCTCTTCATTCAGAATTTTTTATTCCAATATTAAAGTAATTGCTAATATGCATAGTAGAAAGGTATCTATAAAATGAAAGTCAAATCATTATGCCCAAATTCAATGCTGCCACAACCTAGATGTTGTGCAGCTTTATTGTCCTACCTGAGGAGTCAAGGTCAGGTCTTCCAGGTCCAAATCTCTTCCTCATTTATTTCATTTTTCAGCAACACACAATATTTGTGGGTTACTGTGTAACATTTTAATATACATATGATATATGTCCCCTACATTTCTGTTAGCTTGTCATGCTGTGGGGGCTTATGTGTTGCTGAAAGCTATGTCACCAGTATTTCAGATATCAGCAGGGCCACCCGTGGTGGACAGGTTTCAACTGAGTTTCTAGTCTGAGACAGACTAGGGAGAAGGACCTGGTAGTCCACTCCTGAAACAATTAGCCATTGAAAACCCTATAAATAGCAGAGAAGCACTGTTAAATATGGTGCTGGAAAATGAGCCCACCCCCTACTCTGGAAGGCATTCAAGAAACTGGGGAAGAGTTGCCTCCTCAAAGTAGAGTTGACCTTAATGATGGGAACAGAGTAAAGCCCTGGGACCTCCTTTGGCTAATGTGGCACAATTCAAAATGAGAAGAAACATAGTGTTTGCAACATTGGGCTCAATGTAAAAAGATCATATGCATGTTACAGTGTTGGGTAGTGTTTCGTTCTTTTGTGTATAGGGTTGCTATGAGTTGCACCCGACTTGACATCACCTAACAACAACAACAACAATACTGTATATAATGATACTATCAGAGTAAGTAGCATTTCTATCTGCTGAAATATTTATCATCTCTATGTGCTTGTTGTTGTTAGGTGCCGTCGAGTCGGTATCCGACTCATAGCGACCCTCATAGGGTTTTCAATGGCTGACTGTTTTCGGGATTGCCTTGGGAGTGGATTGCCATCAAATTCTTCTAGTTATTCTGGAATATGTAATGAATTATTATAGATTATAGTTACCCTACTGTGCCATTTATTTTTAGCTGAACAACTTTGGACAAGTTATATGGCCTCCAAATCTCCTTCTTGGCCCACTCCATGGTCCCCACCCTCAGCTTCTCTCATCTCTCTAGCCACAGCAGCCCCTGTGCATTCCTTACCTGTGTTCCTGTGGCTTTTCTACCTAAATTGGCTCCTCTTCTCTTTCCCCTCTATTTGATATCAGGCTATCATTTCCTAAAGCACCAGCAAAGTCCACTCTGTAGTCCCTGACAGCCACAGTCTTCTTTAATTAACCTCTAACCCTGTACTGGACCTGTAGCCATATCACTGAAGTGTCAGATCTTGTAAGCTAAGCAGGGTTGGGCCTGGTTAGTACTTGTATGAGAGACTACCCAGGAATACCAGCTACTGTAGGCTTGGGAGAAGGACCTGGTAACCCATTCCCAAAAAACAATCAGCCATTGAAAACTCTACAATAGCAGAGAAGCATTGACAATAGTGTTTTGCCTGTTGTACGTAGGGTTGCTATGAGTCCCACACTGACTTGATGGCACCTAACAATAACAACAGCAACAACCACCACAACCTTGTATTATATGCTTACTGTAGACCCAGCACTCTATGTCCTCTCATCAGTCTCCTCACCTATTTTGGCTCCACACCAGCTTGTCATTCATGTATGTATGCATCACCTCCTAGTGAGTTCATGAATTCCACTCACATCTTCATCACTCACAGCATGTATGTCACACATAGTAGATGCTCAATAAATATCTGTCTCTTGTGTGCTGTGTATACTTTGTGTATCAGAATTCTTTATGAATATTTTAACTGGACTCCCTTCTTTCCTAAAGATAAGAATATTCTATTTTTCAGCATCTAGCATAGAGCTTTGGAAATAGCAAACACTCAAAAAATATTGCAGAATAATGCCTTGCTCCTATTTGATTTTCAGCATCTTAAGAAGTAGGGTAAGGAAACTGGGGAAGAGGAAAAGAGCTGGTCAATGAATCATGCCTTGTACACTTTTAAATGCATACAAATTGAGTAAGAGTTGTTCAGTAGAGACAGATCCTTTGCTGAGGAAACTAGAGAAGAAAGAAATTGGAGGAACACCAAAGGCCTCAAAGAAACAAAGTGAGAAATTCTAGCTTAGGCTTTGGGTCTCATGATTTCTAGTCCCCTAAAGGGAATAGTTGACTGCTCAATTGGGAAAACTCTCTGAAAGGAAAGAAACTGGAAGTAGTTAAAGGTAAATCATCACACTTAAATGACATTGCTTATGAATGAAGACTCTCACTAAAGACCAATCCTGTTTATGTTATAACTTGGAGACAGGGTTTCATTCCTACTTTTCTCATTAGAATTAATTGGTTCTTATAATTTTCTGCTCCTATCAAAGGAGCTCTCTGGAGACTAGAAAAATCATAATTCCCCATCTTTACTTATAATTAGTCAATTGCCAAATCAGCTGAAATATGAATTTTCTAGGCATTGTATGTACGATTGTCCTATGAGAGGTAGATTTAAGCAGAAATGAGGGAACTACAAGAATGGCCTCAAGCATGATTATTTTTTAAAAAGTGACCTAGTTTAATGTGGAAAAAAGAAAACATTAACATAATCAGCCCAGACTAGCTCCATTTTAGCAACTAAGAGGGTGATACTAAAATAGCTGCCATAACTACAAATCACAGGATTGATAACCAGCTTTAAATGTAACCAGGAAAGGCCAAGCTATAAAAGTATAAAACTATTACCAAAGCTGACTTACGAATACTTTGGCCTTTCAAACTATTCCTTTCAGTTCACTCAATTTTATGACACCTTTTATCCTTGTACCCCATTTCCTTTTATTCTCTTTTCTCCTCTTCTTCTATCAAAAATTTCTCTTGGGAAAATTCCACTTACTAGTCACTTACATCTTAATATAAATTTGAATCAAAATATTTCCTATCCCAGGGACATATTTGCATAGTTATCTCCTCAGTATAGAAGAAAAAGTTTCCCATATGTAATTAATTTCTGTATCAGTGATGAGATGATGGTGCTTTCTTCACACTAAATACGATGTGTACTATAACACTTCAGAAAGAAGTTTTCCTTTCAAACACTGGTCACAGTGAAAATTTATTATCACTATCCTCTTCCTTGGTGAAACCATTCTAGCAAACTTCAATCTGCTGAGGTCACTCAGCACAAAAAGACTCAGACAGAGTCTGAAAGAATTGTTGTTGTTAGGTGCCCTCAAGTCAGTATCTAACTCATAGCGACCATATGTACAACAGGCAAAACACTATTGTCAGTGCTTCTCTGCTGTCCATAGGGTTTTCAATGGCATATTGATTTTTGGGAGTGGGTTGCCAGGTCAATCTCCCAAGCCTACAGCACCTGGTGTTTCCAGGCGGTCTCCCATCCAAGCACTAACCAGGCCAGATCCTGCTTCGCTTCTGAGATCCTACTGGATCAGATGCCATAGGGCTATGGCTGTAGGCTCTGAAAGAATAGAAAAAGTTTAATAAGAATGAAACTATAACCCATGGATCTGGTCTCTTGTTTCTCCATGTCAGGGAAACTCCCAAGCATTGGATGTTTTGTTCAAACATATATCATATTGGCAAGAAGAGAAAATGCCTCAAATCACTAAAGCTTTTACAAAGCTTGAAAGCATTTTGAATCTTATTTTTGAAGCTGCACTAAAGGTTCCTCTCTTAAAAGCAGTCTTCAAAATGTGAAGAAAACTTCAAGTATATCAAACTTCTTTTGTAGCATATTACTGAACTATTATGTGTCACAGACTATAATAAATGATTTTTCAATGTGCTTATCATTGCTTCATAGAAAAATATTAGGCATCCTATACTCTTAAAATGATACAAAGAAGTCTTTGGCAAAGAAGATAGCAGATGTGTTTACCCTTAGCTTACCTTGGCTTATTTGTGCTTTTATTTGGTTTATTTTCAGATGATGTCAAGATGAAATTCTACCTGGGAAGTAAAAACCAAAACTAAGCAAAACAAAACAAACCATAGACACACACACACACACACACACACAAACACACACACACATATATATATAAATGGCACCTACACTATACATATATATATATATACTATACATATATATACATATACATATATACTATACATATATACACTATACATATATACATATATATACTATACATTTATATACTATACATATATACATATATATGTATATACATATACACTATACATATATATATACACTATACATATATATACTATACACTATACATATATATATACTATACACTATACATATATATATATATATATATATATATATATATATGTATGTATGTATAGTGTAGGTGCCATTGTGTGGTGTCCAACTCATAGTGACGCTCATATCAAATCCAATCCATAAGTGATTGATTTTATAACCCTCTGAAACTGCTTTAAGGACATAGATTAGAGAATATACAATAGTTTTGGAATTACTAACCCATATGTTTGTAAGGAATGAACCTACTAGCTAGAGTTAAAAGATTTTTTTTATTTGTTTGTTTTTATCCTTAGAGTATATGGTCAAAATATTGTTTTTCAAATTTTCTTAGGTTAATACTTTTCTTTCTTCTCCTCCTTCTCATGGTGGCTCAGTTATTCACTATTCATTTAGGTTCATCATTTCTTTTTGTTTATCATGTTGAGTTCTTTGCCTCCATGCTAGTTTTAATAATTTATTTTTGAGTACTATATGAAAAATTGCTATGCTGCTAAAAACAAAAAATGAGCCAAAAGGTACAATCAGAACCATGGTACCCCAGACCTTCCACTGAGTTCCAACTAACCTTTCCACTCTCACAAATTTCCTATAATGTAGGGCCTATAATGTATGTTATTAGCTTTTGTTTTATGCCTTCTATTTCTTCTTCCTTAAATGATCAAAAATATGTATATTTTCCTATTTTATCTTCTCTCTTACATGCAAGATAGCATTTTAATTTGTATAGATACTTATTCATATTTCCTTTTATTAAAAGTTGAAGATATATCCTGTAATTCACTACATATTATTTTCTAGAGATCTCTCTTTTTTATTTTTAACCTATTTATTTATTTTTATTTATTATCTTTTATTTTTATAGGTACAACATACTCTATTATGTCACTAAACACAATTTTCTGAGCATGATCATATAGATTGTTTCTAATAGTTTGTAATTCCAAACAATGTTGTTATGATTAAACTAATGAATATATATATCTTTGTGTTACTGGAAGTGTTGGGTAGTGTTTCATTCTGTTGTACATAGGGTCACTATGACTCAGACCCAAGTCCATGGCACCTAACAATACCACCAATCATCAGGGTAAAGTCCTACAAGCAGTACTATTAATTAGGTCAAAAGGTAAGTGAATGTCATTGCTAGATAGTGCCAAATTCTCATCTGGGAGAATTATATTCATTTTATTCCCATGAGCAATGTATGAGAGTCCTGGTTTCTTCACATTCTTGCCCACAGAAGGTAGTCAGAGCATTTTAATTTTCATCAATTGGAAAAAGTGTAAATGGTTTCTCACTGTAATTTTAATTTTTCTAATTATCTCTAAAGTTAGATGCCTTTTGATGTATAAGGGCTACTCTTATGGTGAATTATCTACACATGTCTCCTACTTTTTATTATTTCCCTTCAAATTTCAATAATTAATTAATATCTTAGTGATATTAGGTTTTTATATATATCTTAAAACTATTTTCCCAAGTTTATCAATTATACTGATTGTTCATGATTTTTTTCATGCACTTAAGAATGTATATAGTCAAATTTATTATTTTATTGCCATAGATTTTATAATTACCAGACCATTAGAGCCTAGCCTGGCCAATGTCAGGGTACTGTGCTTGTCTGCTTGACCATTAAAAAAAAGAGCAGGTTCCTAAATAAAAATATGCTGGGCAGACAAGAGCAGCAAGTATATATTACAAAAAATCTCTGACTGGGGAGCTCCAATTTCTTTCTTTCCTATCCCAGCCCACACCCATCCTAATCTCTGTGCTTATTATGCTCTTCACAAGTGAAGATTGCTACGATTAGCTTCCCATTTGTGTCAAATGGTAGCACAGTATTTACACATCTTTGCAAAGAGATTCATCAGTCCCTAGAGCAAAGCTTGTATGAAGGAACAACACCAACCCAGAATTTATGTGATGTTTTTTATTACTTGAAGTCTTACAAAGACAAACATCCAGTGAAACCACCCATCTTTGGTTTGTTCTCATCACCAATGAACTGAAAATGCTCTCAATTCTGAATCATCTAGTCTCTGTTTTCATATCCCTTGAAGTTTTATTATGTCAAAAATTGCCCATATAAGAGAAGATGTCACAGCATCAATTTGATATCTGAACATTAAAGGAGATATAAGACTTGTACTGGCTAATGCAGTCTGAAAAATGAAATTGTGTGTGTGTGTGTGTGTGTGTGTGTGTGTGTG
The DNA here is from genome assembly GCA_007922755.1 of Pedetes capensis. Classification (NCBI taxonomy): domain Eukaryota; kingdom Metazoa; phylum Chordata; class Mammalia; order Rodentia; family Pedetidae; genus Pedetes; species Pedetes capensis. The sequence goes on along the minus strand of VMDO01011341.1, from coordinate 42,422 downwards.
TGTGAGAGAGAGAGAGAGAGAGAGAGAGAGAGAGAGAGAGAGAGAGAGAGAGACAGAGACAGAGACAGAGAGAGAGAGAGAGGGAAAGAGATACTTCCCTGACCTTTCACTTTCAGTAAATAAATTAGTTGGCATTTCTTCTCTCCCTTCGTTTCTAAAGAATAAGGCTGTAAGCAAATAAAAAGTCAATGGGGAATGAGTGTTCTATAAAGAAAGGCAGATAAAAAAAATGCTTGATAAAAACATCAAACTTTACAATCAACAATATGTCATTATAGTCCACAGAAATAAAAAAGTAAAGTTTTTTTACATTAAATGTTTTTAAAATCTCATAACAAAGGATATAATATGAAAATCTCAAAATGAAACCCTTTATACAATTTTAAAATAATGTACTATGTTTCATAAATGTTTCATTATTTGTTAACATGTTAACCAAAAATTATTTTAAAAATGTTTAAGGAGATGGAATTGCTATCTTGATTTGATCATTACACATTGTATACTTGTACTGAATTATCACTACACATGCCATCAAGAAAAAGGCAAAGGAAAATTAAGCTGTAGCACATGGATTTTTAGTGTGAATCTGCATAAGCTGACTTGTTCATATTTTTTATTTTTGTCATTACCTAAGTGACAAAATTCTGCATGAGAACCCAATATTCTTTATTGAATCTAAGGCCACGTTACATCACTCTACCCTATTTTCTAATTGGTGATAACAACCAGTATATGTCTCTACTTTCCATTCAACCAGGAAGAAATTAGTTAGAAGAAAAAAAGGAATTCACAGAAAGGAATACAATTATTAAGTACCTAATCCATTTTTGATGTGTTAGTATATGTGCTTGTATGTGTTCTATAATTTTTATAATAATGCCATGACATAAATATGTTTATTTCCATTGTGTTGATTATAATACTGATGCACAGAATTGTTAACTGCCCCTCAAAAGTCAAACAATAAATAAGATGGAGAACTAAGACTGCAATTTGATTTCTCTGATTCAAAAGTGATAATAAACATGTGAAGTTTGTATTAGAGATCAAATATGTCTTTTGATATTATTTAGTGCTATTATTTGTTTTAGTCCAGTTTGAAAGAGTGGAGAGGATTTCTTTTAGCTCCATTTATACTTATTTTGTCTTTGGAGATGAATAATGATATTGTCATCCAATAGAGTTACATAAAGCAGTATCATTTTGAAGGAGTATAATTTAATCTCATTTTCATTAGTAACTGCCAACAGCCAAATTATGCTAATTCCTATTCATACATTATAGTTATAAATGCTCTGTGCCACTTTTCCAGTCCACTTGAGTTCAGTAAGGCTTTATTAGACAGTTTCATACATAATGCCTATGTCTCATCTCAAGTATGAGCTGTAGCGTCTCTGGGTTTTGTGGCTCAGGCAGAAGCCAGAAACACAGCTTAAATTGTATACAAGCATAGGTAAAAATTTTGGGAAATAAATTTCCCCAAAGGCAATTTCCAACAAGTATGGTGGGAATTGTGGATTCTAAAAGACCCTGTTGTTGTTAGGTGCTGTTGAGTCATGTCCAACTCATAGTGACCTTCATAGAGTTTTCAATGGTTGATTGTTTCAGAATTGCCTTGGGAGTGGATTGCCACATCCTTCTCCCATACAAAAGACCCTAGGAAGATTAAACTATTGTTCCTCAAAGAGGAAAAAAATCTTTTTAGTTCTTCTGCCTTTCTTGCCTCATCCTCCCTATTCCCTCACTTCTGCTTCTCAGAATTTTCCCTCAAATAAGGTACTTGAACTCAAATCCCTATATCAGGGTATTGCCTAAAAAGAAATTCAAACTAAGACATAAACGATGCTATAGTTTTTGCAATAAGAAATATCAAATCAAGCAATCCAGTAAAGTTTCATGTAGCTGTTTTAGGACTTAGTGAATCAATAAGATGTAGACCCTTGCCTCTCATGTGGCAAACTTAGGAAAAAAGAACCATTCAGGATTAGGCTAATTCCCAACTATGTCACAGTTATCTCAGTAAGGATGGCAAGTGGGGGTGGATTTGAATCTTTGTCATAATCTGGAGCAGAAGCTGTCATTATTTTATTACATCCTGCATGTTTGTATGATGCTTGAGACTTGAATTCACTCCTTAAATTCATAAGAATAGGCATCTTTGGAAAGGACACACCAGCATTCTTAGTCAAAGAGGAATCACCTTCATTACATCCATAGCCAGCTAGGTACCTTCCAAAGGAGGATGCTCATACATTTTGTCTCAACACTAGCTGTATGATAGAAGATGTGTGTGTTGGCCTCTCAGTCCCATTTTTTTCCACCTAAATAATGTTGAAAATAATCAAAGTCTCTTAATTTTGTCTTGAGGGTAAAGTCGTGTATTTTCATCAGATATTCTTAGTTTACCTTCACTACCTACCTCCCTTTCTAGTCTTCTTTCCTTTTTCCTCCTTGTCTTTCTAATCAATTAATATTAGATGAACCCAGAGTCAGTTTGCTCTTTTCTTATCTTATGTCCATGGTGATTTCACCCAAATTAATTTCTTGAAATACCACCTAGATCACCACCATCCATCAGAGGTATACCTGTGACAGAAATCCTCCATGTCTGCCCTAACCAATGCAGAAACAACTAGGTACATGGAGTGACTGAGCACTTTAAATATGTGGTGCATGTGGCCAGTGGCTGTTGTATGGGACAGTGCAGATCTATATAATGACTCTCAGTTTACTATTCTACATCATGCATCTATCTGCCTACATAAGATTTTCAATAGGAAATATCAAATATATGTCCCAAATTCTCCATGCCCAAACCTGAATTCATCTCCTACTACTCCATTTGCAGTGATATAAATGAATCTTGTCAGTTTCCTGAGCTATAAACCATGAAGTCATTCTCTATTCTATATTTTGCTTCATACTCCAAAGTATATCTGTGCCTTGGACACTTGGTACCACCTTCACTAATATCACCAGGTCAGAGTCACAACATCATCTCCCAAGATTACTGTGATCATTGCACTAGGTCTCTTCTTTTCAGTAAGTTCCCCCAACATCATTCTACTTATAGCCTATTTTTATCTCAGTATTCAAAAGCCATTCTGTTAAAATACCTTAGGTCTTTCACTTCTTTGGCCAATACCAATCCAGTGACTTTTTTTTTTTTTTGAGTAAAGGCCAGACTTTTTAACACGACCTTCAATTCTTGTATGGTTTCTGTTTCTCTGCTCCTACAAGGCAACTTGCTACGTTCCAGCCATGCTGTCTTTTTGTTGTTTCTTTGAAATTATAGGGCACATCATCCTTAGTACCTTAGATATATTTGCTTCCTCACCCTGAAAATATTCTATTACTGATATGTACTTGAATAATACCTTCATCTCCTTCCAGTGTTTCTTCAAATATCTCATTTTCAATGAAGGAAATATATCACAATTTAACTGTTTTAAAATTGTTATATCCATGATAGATAAAACTGAAAACTTAAAAATACAAAAATGAACTAGGATAAATGAGTTCAGATATAACTTTTATAGCAAAGTAATACCTATATGATTTGATAATAATGGTTTTAACCCAGAAAGAACTGCATGAACAAAAGTCAAGGAGATTGTTTTTCATTTAAATTCATATAGCTAATAAATAATTTTGACAACCCAAATTTTACTTACCTGCTGCAACCCTGTTAGGCCTTTTATCTTTGCTTTCTTCCACCTCCTGCTTCCTTGATAACTGTTCTCACTAACCAACTCTCTGTCATTGGCCTTGCTTTATTCTACACAATCTCCCTTAGTGATGTAATCCATTCAAATATTTCCAAGTATCATGTGTAGAAATAAATTTAAAATCTGTAGTCCACAAACACATAAAATTCAGTGTGCCCAAAGTTCTTTTCACCTCCTATCTGAATTATCATCATAATTGTAGGTCTGTCTACTTCCAGCAATTGTTGTTGCTGTTGTTGTTAGGTGCTGTCTTGTGCATATCCAACTTATAGGGACCCTACATACAACAGGCAAAACAGTATTATTACTGCTTCTCTGCTATTCATATGGTTTTCAATGGCTGATTTTTTGTTGGGAGTGGGTTGCCATGTCCTTCTCCCAAGCCTACAGCACCTGGTGTTCCCAGGTAGTCTCCCATCCAAGTACTAACCAGGCACAACCCTGCTTAGCTTCCAAGATCTGATGGGATTAGACACCACAGTGGTATGGTTGCAGGCCTTCCAGCAATTAGTCAGACTCAAATCTTTCCTCCTTAAGATTGACAGAAAGATCTTTCTAAAGTAGAAATCATAGTGCATGTCTCATCTATTTAAAACACTTCAGTAGCAACATCATTGTCACCCTACGTGATAAAAACCTAGTACTTAAGCTGGGGACACAAGGTGCTTTATCATCTGATTCCCATCTTAGATGTGCTGACCTTCTTTCACAATGACTTGCAGTTATTCTTATTACTGGCAGTTACCATAATTTATCAACCTCCATACCCTCACATAAGGCTTTTCCTTATTGTGTAATTCCCTTTCTGCTTCCAGGTACCTAGTTAAAATCTACACATCTTTCAAGGATTGGTAATGGCATCATCTGCCCTGTCAGGAATTTGTTATCTCATCGTGTGCAGCTGCTATAGTAACTGCCACCCACTTGTTTCATTTCATGTCTGTCTATCTTCACTAAAATGTAAATTTTTTCAGTACTTTTCTTTAGACAAAGGATCATCTCTGTGCTATGTTGTGTTTAAAAGAAGGAGAAAAAATTATGTGTGAAATCACTCATGCTGGTGGTTTTAATAGTAGGAAAAGCCGGAAACTCTCTAAATATGCATCAAATTACAGAGAAAGTTTAAAATGAAGTGGATCTATCACAACAAAAAATAGTCACTAGTGTGGTTTAGGAAAACAATTCAGTATATAAAATATTAATGATCATTAATTTGTCATTAATTTTGAATAAAATAAGGGAACACATGGAAAATATAATTCTATCTATGCCTTGATCTCCCCCATCATGTCTGTCAGCTTGTCTTGCTGCGGGGCCTTGCATGTTGCTATGATGCTAAAAGCCATGCCACCTGTATTTCAGATACCACCAAGGCCACTTATGGTAGACAGATTTCAGTTGAGCTTCCAGACTAAGACAGACTAGGGAAAAGGACCTGGTAGCCCACTCCTAAAACTTGAAAACCCTAGGAATAGCAGAGAAGGATTGTCAAATATAATGCCAGAAAATGAGCCTCCCAGGCAGGAAGGCATTCAAGAAATGACTGGGGAAGGGTTGCCTCCTCAAAGTATAATCGGCATTAATGATGGAAATGGAGTAAAACCTCTGGGACCTCCTTTTGCTGATGTGGCAAGGCTGAACATAAGAAGAAACATCATGGGTACTACAATGGGCTCAAACATAAAAAGATCGTGTGCATGGCACAGTGCTGGGTAGTGCTCTGTTCTACTGTACTTAGGGTCCTTATGAGTTGGATCCAACTCAACAGCACCTAACAAAAACAACAACAACTTGATTAGCACTATATAGTATTTGTATGTACAGTGTTTCTAAGGAATCACTGAAAATTAAGATATTTTCTACACTTCAGAGGTAAATATTTTGGGCAACTTTTTTCTTTATTTCTGTTTTTTTTTTTTCATTTGTCTGACAAAATCAAGAGAAGAAAAAATGCTCAGGAAACACCATCAAAAATGTACTTCTCAGGAGTGGACAAAACACAAAACATAACTTTTTCTGTAAAGGTACTCTCTTTGTTATATGCTGGCTCTGAAACCATTAAGTTCTAGAAAAAACAGTGAACCCAGGAAATTACTTACTGCTCCAAACCCACAGACTCAAAGGAGATTGATTTGGCAACATCTCAAATCCATAATGCCTTGCAATCACCTCCCCATAGCCACACATAGCCAGAGGGAGAAAAAGGGAAAAAATCAGTCATGAAAGTTCTGGTTATAAAATAGGTCCAATCCAAATGGGTGACTGTTTCATATTTACAAGATGCTCTTTTAAAAATATCCTTCCTTCCTTTGTGGCTGTCTAAAGAGGTTCACACAGGAAGTGTCTCTGAAGTGCTGAGTCAGAAGATATTGACTTAGTCTAGTTGGCCCCATGTCTGTGTCTCCAGTTTCTGCTGCCACAGCTATCTCAGCTCCTGCCCATGCTATAAGCACACACAAGAGCTGGGAATATTGTATCTTTGGCATCCTTCCCATAGAGTGAAATCCAATACACTGTCTAGAAAGGATAAGAAGCCAAAATAAACTCTGTGCCACTGACTTGCCACTGTTTTTTGCTGGCTCATTTAGAGAATTAGAGCTTTCCACCGTACCAAAGAAAAGTATTTGCTCATGAAATATTTGTCAAAAACCCACTGTGTACAAGGCCTTATGTTGGACATTGATTATTCAATTTAGTTAAAATGAAAGGGCATGAGTCAATGACTGTGGAATACCATCTACATCGCCAAACTGCCTTTTCATTTTCCAGAAGAAAGCTACTCCTGGAATGTTAAAGACAAAGCACTGTCTTAAGGATACTCTCTTCCCTAAGGTAAACCATTCTGGGCAAAGATGAACTGGCTTAGGGTTTTTCATTTTGACTGTGCTCTGATGAACTCAAGAGTGGGATTCTATAAAAGCTCAGCTCCACTTTTACCTGGGTTTCCTTCCATTTGAATAGAGGTTTATAACACACACACACACACACACACACACACACACACACACACACACACTCTCCCCAGGATATAGCTTATTTTCTAAAAATATCTTTCAAAAATAAACTTCCAAAACTCTTTCTTAGAAATATCTTCTAACATTTAATGCTGGAGAATTAATCCCCACTCACATCTTCACAGTATTTAATGTATTTGGTCTTTTCATGCCTCATTCATTAGTACATGCTGGTCATCATAGTTCTTTCTGGAAAAGCTATTTATACCCTTAAGTGCAGTGAGTTATGAAGTATTCCATTAACCTCACTTTTTCAGTCCAAATACTTACAAATTCTTTATTGGGTCTGATTTTTGGCCTTTTAGTCATCTATGGGGTTATTCCACTTTATTTTCTCCAGGTACTCAACAGGGCAGAGTAAATCTCAATAGACTAAGAGTAGAAAAGCCAGATCTAGCATCTGTTTGACACAAACTTGGTATGAATACTTAGGCAGTTCAAAACCTCAACGTTCTCTGCTTCTCTACTGGCCAAGTAAGAGTGGAAGACAGCTCCATTCCTGGGGTTCCTTTAACCCAAGTGTTTGATTAGCTGGGAATGCCAGAGAGGCTATGAACCTACATATGAATGGTAGATTCTAACCAGCAATGTAGCCTCCTTCTAATTAATACTAAAATGCCCTTACCCAGAGCCAAGGACCTCTGCACAAGAAGACTTTAAAGTTATTACCCCAGAAAGAGAAAGAGGTACAATTGGCTTCAGCTCACATTTGGTGATACATGATGTACTACTCATTCTTCTCTAAATCAGTTTGAGAAAGTTACAAGGCCACTGGCGAACTAGGATGGTGCTTGGTACTTACAGATACTAAATAAATGTTTGCTCAAAAAGTGATAAACCCAAAAGAGCAGTAGAAAGAAGTGATGGGGCTAGCAAAAAGTGAAAAAAGCTGATGAGGAGACTGACATAACAGTTATTTCCATTCCTTGACACATTCCAGTCACTTGCAAGGGGCCCACTGAATAAGAAATAAAAAGCTACAGATTTAAAGTTCTAGAACTTTCAAATTTTATTGGAGTTGGTCCTACTCTAGCACATCTTTTTCATGTCTCAGAATTAGAGCCAAAAACTATCCAAATAAGTTGACTCCTACCAAAAATAAAATCTAATTCTCTAACCTAAATAACTAATTACTAGGGAGACATTCCTGCAGCTGTACCACTGTGATGTCCAATCCTGTCAGATCTCAGAAGCTATCAGGGTCAGGCCTGGTTAGTACTTGGATGGGAGACTTCCTGGAACCAGCAGGTGCTGTAGGGTTGGGAGACAGACCTGGCAACCCACTCCCAAAAATCAATCCACCATTGAAAACACTATGAATATCAGTTGTTGTTGTTGTTAGGTGCCGTCAAGTCAGTATCCAACTCATAGCAACCCTCATAGGGTTTTCAATGGCTGACTGTTTCAGGATTGCCTCGGGAGTGGATTGCCACGTCCTTCTCCCATTTCTTGTGGTGCTGGGAATTGAACTTGGGACCTCAGAGACTGCAGAGCAGCGCTCTACCAACTGAGCTAAATCCCAGCCCATGAATATTAGAGAAGCACTAAAAATACTGTTTTGTCTGTTGTAAGTAGGGTCCCCATGAGTCAGACATGGATTCCATGGCACCTAACAATAACAGGGAGACTATATAACTTACATTAGCATATATGCACTGCATAGACTAGAACCCCATGATATAGCTCAAATGTTTATGTTTACACATAATTCATATGTTGAAATTCTAGCTCCCAAGGTGATGGAATGAGAAGATGGGGTATTTGGGAGGTGCTATAGTTTGTATCTGGAGTGTCCCCCAAAGGTTCATGTGCCAAAGGCTTGGTTGCCAGCCTGTGGTGCTACTGAGAGGTGATGGAAACTTTAGGGGTAAGACCTACTAGAAGGAAGTTAGATCATTGAGGGAGTGCCCATGAAGGAGATATTGGGACTCTGGCCTCTTTCTCTCTCCCCCATCCCTATTCCTGGACACTGTGAGGTGAGAAGCTTTGCTCTACCATTCATTCCCTTCCTTGATATTTGGTCTTACTACAGCTCCTAAAACAACAGAAACAACTGATCATGGGACGCACTACTCCCGGTCCAGCCTGGATGTTTGGCGGGTGGCGCCCTTGCACACAGATACTAACCACAATTCACTCAGGACCCTTGGGTGAGGGGCACGGACTCCTGTGGCCCTCGGGATGCTGGCAGAGATGGGAGAAAGGAAAAGCCTTAGGTGCTTTTGCCTTCTAGGGCCAAACACCCGTGTTGGTGGTCTCCATGGTCAGAGGAGACAGTTCTTGCTAATCAGTGAGACAAGAGAGACAGAGAGCGGGTTCTTTCATTGTCGATGGTCGTGGGTGGAGAGTGTTCTTTCCTCACCGAAGGTCCAGGCATCGGTGGTCTGGGCGAGAACAGGAGAAAAGGATGGAGCTGCCTCATTGCAGCTTTTTATATAGCTCACCCATGGAATGGCCTGAGCCAATCAGCTTTGAGTCCAATTGTCCAATCAGGTTGGGGGGATTTGTGAAGGGTTTTGTACAAACATGCAACAAAATTACTTTCATTTTCCCTAGATTTCTAATTTACAGACCAGATATTCAAAAGTTGTTTTTCCAGTTTGGGCGTTTTTGCCAATTTCCTCCCAATTTTCCCCTACAAACTCCTAAAAGCATAAACCAAAATAAATCATCCATTGTTCTAAGGTTATTTTCTCACTATACAAGTCTGCCAATGCCTTGTTCTGGATTTCCTAGGCTCCAGAATGGAGAGAAATAAGTTTGTTCTTTATCAACTACTCAGTTTATGATAACTTTGCTATAGTATTCCAAAGGTATTAAGACACCCCACTTTAGACTGCTAGATACTTAAATAAAACTAGATATTTAGAGGTCTGGCAGACATCAAATTGTCTCCTCAACATAGTACAATACAAAACAATATGACTAATATAAGACGTATAAGAAACAGCACATGGCTAGGTGTTGGAATAAAAGATCTGGTTTTCACTGAGTGCAAACTGAGTGATAATATTATCTGGCAATACCACTACTGGGTATGTATTCAAAGAAAATGAAATCAGTATGTCAAAAAGACATCTGTACTCCCTTGTTGATTGCAGTACTATTCACAATAGCCAGGATATGGAATCAACTGAAGTGTCCATAACCCAAACATTTTATTTGCCATAATAAAAAGAGGTTTAATTGTAGCTTTTAGGCATGTAGAAAATTTACAAGTCATTTGAAATAAGTTTAACACTTAGCTAAGATTATCAAAGGCAATCTATGTGAAACCTGCCAAGGAAGAACATCTACTGCTGTAAGAACTTATAAATATTTTCACTTCTTGGCTTTAATTGGAATGGTAAAAATTCTAAAGGATTAAAATGTGTATCTTTGAATTGGGACACATACATACAGGGGGAGAGAGAGAGAGAGAGAGAGAGAGAGAGAGAGAGGAGGGAGAATGTTTTCAGCCTTAAAAAAAGGAGATTCTGCCATTTGTGAAAACATAGATGAAACAGAAGGACATTATGGTAAGTGAAATAAGCCAGAGACAGAAAGAAAAATACTGCATGATCTCACTTACATGTGGAATTTAAAAATAAAAAAATGAACACATAGAAACAGATAATAGAAAGGTGGTTACAAGGGCTAGGGATATTGAAGAATTGGAAAACATAGGTCAAAGGGTACAGATTTGCAGTTATGGCTAAATCTAGAGCATGAAGACTATAGTTAATATATCTTATTGCACAAAAACTTGCCAAGAAACTAGATTTTAGGTGCCACTGCCTCCAAAAAATGGAGGTAACATGGAAGATGAAGGATAAGTTAACTTGCTTACCTATAGCAACAATTTCATTATGTGTATTCATGTACATATATCAAAATATGTTGAACATGTTGTATGTGAAAATTGTGCATTTTTTGAACAATCCTATGATGGTATTTACCTTTATAAATATAAAACAATGATCATTTTGAAGATAGTTCATATTTTCTTGATCTCTTACAAACTTACAATCAGACACAAGTACAGAGTAGGACAGGCATTTACTACCTGATAATTACAGAATTGCTACAGAATTGGGATAGGATCCTATGATGAAGTTTAGATTCTAATTTTTGTATGACAGAGATCTGCCACATGCTGAAAAATGTTATACCAAGATCATTATAAACAGCTAGGTAAGACTGGAGATTGGAAACAAAGCTTTTCATTAGAATCCTGGTTTGACCAACAGGCATCTTCAATAGTACATTTAAAGAATGGTAGTCCTTGTCTACAATGAAAATACTATTTTGTTGACTTTTCCAATGTTGTTAAAGTAGGTCTGTCTCCCTGTGTACTGTCCTCCATGTCTGGGATGATAGAACAGACATCACTGGGCCATGTTTTGATAGGCACTAATAGTATCATAGAAGTATATATGGTTAATGGCTTTTTAGCACAGACAGTGCTCAAAGCATGGTAGCCTTCTTGAATTATATGGGTTGCTAAACAGGTCTTCCAGATTCTTTCCACACCTGTTACTGATGAATACAACATATGCATGCAATGTGATAGGAAAAAGCATAAGTATAGAAGGGCAATGAAATAGAAAAACCAAAAAAGTAGGTTATAAGGCTATATAGAAATGCAATCACCACCAACACCTATGTGACCTCATCAAAACTGAAGGTAGATTCAGGTGCTCTCCAAAGATATTAACTCTTGAGGGACCACACTGGGCACATTTCAATGGTGATGGGCAAGTACTTGGGAGACCAACATCTCTCAGAAGCATAATATCCTTTAAATAGGATGCTATGTTGTTGTTGTTGTTGTTGTTAAGTGCTGTAGAGTCAGGTCCAACTCGTAGTGACCCTTATCAGGTTTTCTTTCTTTCTTTCTCTTTTTTTTTTTCTGGTACTGGGGATTGAACCCAGGGCCTTGCACTTGCATGCTCTGCAAGTGCTGGACCATTGAGCTGTACCCTCAGCCCATTTTTTTTTTTTTTTTAATTTTTGAGACAGGGTCTCACTAAGTTGCGCATACTGCCTCTGGTCTTGAACTTGCGATCCTCCTGCCTCTGCCTCCCGAGCAGCTGGGATCACAGGCATGCACCACCGCTCCAGGTTTTCAATGGCTGATTGTTTCTGGATTGCTTCAGGAGTGAATTGCCACATCTTACTCTCATTTTTTGCAGTGCTGGGGATCAAACTTGAGTCACTTTAAAAAAAAAAGACATCCTAAAGTCAAGGAGCAGCTCTATTTAACTCTTTCAAAATCTCCAGCATACATATGAGGGTTAAAAGAGCCTCCCAGAGACATGTATAAACTCTGTGATGACTCTCTTCTGCTGCATTCGCTAGGGTGCATCATGCCCATTTTCATTTCTTAGCTCCTGTTACCTGTCTATGTTTATCTCTACTTAGCTAAACAAAAGTTCCATCCACCTAGATCTAAAAATACAGCCAAGCTATAGCAAAGCTATATTCAGTGTTGGGCCCTGGAGCCAGACTGCCTGGGTTTGAATGAGGCCTGGTATGTGGCCTTGAATAAATTATTTAAACTTCTTTAAGCTTTAGTTTCCCCATCCATAAAACCTAACCTACAAGGTTCAGTAGAGTGTTTAGCATGTCCCTATATTAGCTCGTGCTATCAATATTTGTAAGTTCTCCTTGTATACCAACATTGCTTTCCAAAGAATGTTAAAAGTAACTAAATCGAAGCTGAAAAGGTAAAGTCTGCTTCCCACACACACATTATGAAAGTGAGATTAAACATAAATCTGGGGCTGTGGGTGTGGCTCAGCAGTAGAGTCTTGCTTAGCATGCATGAGGTCCTTGGTTCAATCTCCAGTACCGCCCTTTCGTAAAAAAGAAAGTGAGATTGAATATAATCTAGTATTTTTTTAAAAATGTAGCTATTTGGAGTTAGGATTTAAAAAATTTAAAAGAAAATAGAGGACTGTTGTTGGCAGGTGCCATCGAATCATGTCTAACCCATAGTGACCCTCACAGGGTTTCCAATGACTGATTATTTCGGGATTGCCTTGGGAGTGGATTGTCACATCCTTCTCCCACTTTTGTGGTGCTGGGGATCAAACTCAGGACCTCAGAGACTGAGAGCAGCACTCTAGCAACTGAGCTAAACCCTAGCCCTTAGAAGACTATGGAGACAGGTAAAATGTGATTTTCCCTGCAGCAAGGAAAAGAGAATTTGAAGTCAGAAGTGCAGTTTGTGTCATTCAACAATACCAGCACATTCAGACTGTCTTAGACAAATTATTTGATTTGTCTGGAACACTAAGGTCATTTGAAAATAAAAAAATTTCCATGTTTACCTCATGGGAATGTTATGAAAATAAATTAAAATATACAGCATTTATCACCTTGTAAAATGCTCTAAAAACTTGTGACAGAATTATTGTTTTGCTGCTGCTGCTGCTATTGTTGTTATTATTATTATTATTATTTGATGGTCCTACAGGGTTGAACCCAGGGCCTTGCACATATTTTGCTAGTGTTCTATCACTGAGCTGTACCCCAAACCCCTTCAATTTTTTAAAAATTCTGTGGCAGGGTCTCACTAAATTACTGAGGCTGACTCTGGCCTTGAACTTTTGATCCTCACACCTCTGTTTCTTGAGTTGCTGGGATTACAATTGTGTGCCACTGTGCCAGGCGATGATAGAGATATTATGAAAACCATTCCTCGATGATGAGACAATTAAAATGAAAAAAATGAAGCGAGTGATTACAGAAAAGACGACACATAAATTTGCCAGATCACTGAAGAGATCCTGCTGGCTTTCTGCACTTATCATTTTAAAGTCCTCTGGGATTAGAAAACCTATTCTCGTGAGCCATATGGAAGCATCAGTTTGGCATTAACACTATGTAAATTTGATCTCAGCTAGGTATGCCACACTAATTGCCACAGTTGTAGGCTTTTGGTGTTTTGTACAAAATGATTATTGCTTTGCTTCCTTCCATAATTATATGTTTTCCATATTGTAATTTTTGAGTTTATTGAGCAAAATTACATATAAAATAAACATAGTATATTCATCCTCTAAGAAAAACAAGTGAGAGCAACCAAAGACTCAGGAGATTTCTGTGGACCCCTGAGGTGGTAGCAAGAGAATCCAAAGCAGAATGCTTTCTTTTTTTTCCATAAGTGATTACCTTGATATAATGATTCTCATACTGATGTCCCAGAAATTTAATGAAGCTTTCCAGGTTTCTTGCCTATTTCCTGTGCTTACTTATAGGGGAACACTTTCCACAGTTTTTAGATTACAGACAGTGGAAGATGAGAAGAAAAACAATACCAGGAAATAAACTATAAAGAATCAATAAGCAATCTGGAAGTAGCTTCAGGTTATTTGAGATGATCAAATAATTGCAAACTCCTGGTCAAGACTCATAATATATTAGAACTTAGTTCATCTTCAAAAATTGAAAAAAATGCATAATAGAAAATGGAGCTGATTTAAATCAGGGAGCCATCTTTGTGTATATACACCAGTATATATGTCTAGCTACATATCTAATAATATTTGTTAATGAGCTGATTATTTGACATACTCAGAAAACTCTTTGACCCCCTTATCCACCCAGATTATAAATATATTCTAAGTATGTTGTTGTTGTTGTTGTTAGGTGCCGTCAAGTCAAGTCTGACTCATAGCAACCCTCATAGGGTTTTCAATGGCAGATTGTTTCAGGATTACCTTGGGAGTGGGTTGCCACGTTCTTCTCCCATTTTGTGGTGCTGGGAATCAAACTTGGGACCTCAGAGACTGCAGAGCAGTGCTCTACCAACTGAGCTAAATCCCAGCCCCTCTAAGTATGTTATTCTCCTTTAATAGCTGACTGTGATATTGAAATATTTCTTGAATCTTTCACTTTCAAAAAAGTCTTTAGAGGCTAATGCTGGCAGAGCATTACTTGAGTTTGCTATCTCCTATTTGAAAAAAAAATTATTGTTATTGCAACTGAGGGAGGTAGTCTTTGCTCCCCCACAGTAGATTTGCTGCACTGTGGGGGCTTGTGTGTTTCAATGAGGTTGAAAGCTATGCCACCAGTATGTCAGATACTATTAGGGTCACCCATGGTTGACAGGTTTCAGCTGAGTTTCCAGACTAAGACAGACAAGGAGGTAGGCACTGGAGAACCACTCCCAAAACAACTAGCCATTGAAAACCCTATGCATAGCAAAAACAACAACAACAAAAAAAAAACACTGTCAGATGTAGTGCTGGAAAATGAGCCCCCCCCCCCCCAGGTTGGAAGGCACTCAGAAGACTCCTGGGGAAGAGTTGCCTCTTCAAAGTAGAGCAAAGTAGAGTTTAACTTGATGATGGAAATGGAGTAAAGCCCCAGGGACCTCCATTTGCTGATGTGTCATGACTCAAAATGAGGAGAAAAAACTGTAATTATCCACTAACAATTGGAACATGGAATATATGTAGTATAAATCTAGGAAAATTAGAAATTGTTAAAAGAGAAATAGAGTGCATAAACATTGACATTCTAGGCATCAGTGAGCTAAAATGGGACTGGCATGGGTCATTTTGAGTCACATAATCATATGTTCTACTATGCTGGGAATGACAAACTAAAGAGAAATGGGGTTGTATTCATCATCAAAAAAGACATCTCAAGGTCTGTCCTGAAACACAATACTGTCAGTTATAGAATAATATCCATATACCTATAAGGAAGGCCAATTAATATGGTTATTATTCAAATTTATGCACCCACCACTACGGCCACAAATGAAGAAAGAGAAGATTTCTATTAGCTTCTGCAATCTGAAATAGATCAAACATGCAATCAAGACATACTGATAATCACTGATGACTGGAATGTAAAGGTTTGAAACAAAGAAGAAGGCTCAGTAGTTGGAAAATATGGTCCTTGGTGACAGAAAGGATTCTGGAGATTGCATGATAGAATTTTGTCAGACCAATGACCTTTTCATTGCAAATACATTTTTTCACCAAGGTAAATGGTAACTATACACATGGACTTCAACAGATGGATCATATAGGAACCAAATTGACTACATATGTGGAAAGAGATGATGGAAAAGCTCTATATCAAATGTCAGAACAAGACCAGACACTGACTGTGGATCAGTCCACCAACTTCTCATATGCAAGTTCAACTGAAGCTGAAGAAAATTAGAATAAGTGTATGAGAGCCGAGGTATGACCTTGAGTATATGCTACCTGAGTTCAGAGACCACCTCAAGAACAGGTTTAATACATCAGACACAAATGATAGGAGACCAGACAAGTTGTGGCATGACATAAGAGATATCATCCATGAAGAAAGCAAATGGTTATTTAAAAGACAGGAAAAAGAGAAATCACCAAATTACATGTCAAAAGAGACTCTGGAAGTTGCCTTAAACGTCAAGTTAAGGAACTAAACAGAAGATTTCAAAAGGCAGCTCGAGAAGACAAAAACAAATATTATGACATGTGAAAAGAGCTGGAGGCAGAAAACCAAAAGGGAAGAACATGCTCTATGTTTCTTAAGCTTAAGGAAATGAAAGAAAAATTTAAGCCTCAAGTGGCAATAGTGAAAGATTCTACAGGGAAAATATTAAATGATGCAGGAAACATCAAAAGAAGGTGTAAGGAATACACAGAATCATTATAGAAAGAAGAATTGGTAGATGACCAATCATTTCAAGAGGTTGCCTATGAAGAGGAACCAATTGTATTAAAGGACAAAGTGGAAGCCTCCTTGAAAGAACTGCTGAAACACAAGGCTCCAGGAATTGATGGAATATCAATAGAGATGTTTCAACAAACAGATGCAACACTGGAGGTGTTAACATGTTTATGCCAACAGATTTGGAACACAGCTACTTGGTCAACTGACTGGAAGAGATCAATATTTGTTCCTATTCCCAAAAAAGGGGATCCAACTGAATGTGGAAACTATTGGACAATATAATTAATATCACATACTAGCAAAATTTTACTAAAGATCATTAAAAAGAGACTGCAGCAGTATATAGACAGGGAATTGCTGGAAAATCAAGCGGGATTCAGAAGAGGGTGGGGAACCAGGGAATCATTGCTGATATCAGGTGGATATTAGCCATAAGCAGAGAATACCAGAAAGATGTCTACCTATGCTTTATTGACTATGCAAAGTCATTTGACTGTGTGGATCATAACAAATTATGGATAACATTTCAAAAAATGAGAATACCAGAGCACCTATTGTACTCACGATAAATTGGTACCTGAACTAGGAGGCAGTTGTCCAAATAGAACAAGGAAACACTGCCTGGTTTAAAGTTGAGAAAGGTCTACATCAGGGGTATATACTTTCACCATGTCTCTTCAATTTATATGCTGAGAAAATAATCTGAGATGCTGGACTTGATGAGGAAGAACGTAGCATCAGGATTGGAGGAAACCTCATTAACACGTGCATTATGCAGATGATACAACTCTGCTTGCTGAAAGTGAAGGATTTAAAACATTTACTGATGATGATCAATGATCATAGCCTTCATTATGGATTGCAACTGAAATCAACAAAACAAAATCCTTACAACTGGATCAGGATGCAACTTCACAATAAATAGAGAAAAGATTGAGGTAGTCCAAGATTTGCTTTGTTTGGCTCTATAATCAACACCCATGGAAGCAGCAGTCAAGAAATGAAAAGACACATTGCTTTGGGGAAAACTGTGGCAAAAGATCACTTTAAAGTATTGAAAAATAAAGATGTCACATTGAAGACGAAGGTGCACCTGACTCATGCCATGGTGTTTTCAATCACATCATATGGTTGTGAAAGCTGGACATTGAACAAGGGAGACAGGAGAAGAATTGATGCTTTTGAATTATGGTGCTGGAGAAGTCTATTGAATACCATGGACTGCCAAAAGAACCAACAGATCTGTCCTAGAAGAAGTGCAACCAGAGTGCTCCTTAGAAGCAAGGATGGCTAGACTGCATCTTACATATTTTGGATGTATAGTCAGGAAGGACCAATCCCTGGAGAAAGACATCATGTTTGGGAGAGTGGCAGGTCAACAAAGAAGAGGAAAACCCTCCACCAGATGGACTGACACAGTGTGTGCAGCAATGGGCTTAAACATAAATAAGATCATGTGCCTGGCACAGAATTGAGGAGTGTTTTTATCTGCTGTACATAGGGTCACTATGAGTTGGACTCGACTTGGTGGCACCTAACAACAACCACAACAAGTCTTTGTTGTTTGTTCACCAGGTATTAGGGCTCCCCTGGCTCAGTCAGTACCACTTCAAATCCAAATCCTCAATCCTGCAATCAGATTCCTAAGAGATGAGACACAAGATATGAACCAGACACATGTGTACCTGCTATCATGGCAAAGACTTCTCTCCTATTATTCGGCTGCTGCACAGTAGAGATCATTGAGCCCTGAGACTGACCCAGAGACAAGTGAGCTGCCCTCTTTTGTGTTCCCTTGAGCCCCAGCCCAAATCTGTTCAGTCCTCTAATAAGCTCTCCTGGCAAAAGGCTCATTCAGACCTTTACTTATAAGTACTGCAAAAAAGAAGGTAAATGGGTCAAAGCAAGGAGGAAGAACACAGCCTTTTCTCATCTCTCCTAAAGGCTCAGCCCTCTAGAGCAGTGGCCCCCATCAGGTGTTGTTCTTGGAACCCTTGTCTTTAGATGGAGTTTGTAGGTGGCTAAGGCTCCTCACTCTGCTGTTCTGACTTTTCATTATCCACTTAGAAAGTGCAGGTACTCACATTTGAATCCATGAATGCTGGCCCCATTGCATGCAATGAGTGACTTTTTGAAAATCATTTACTTTCTTTCTGTTTTAGTTTCTTCACCTATAAAGTGAGGATGGTAAGAGCATCTTTACATCTCAGGATTGTTGTGAGAAATAAAATAATGTGGCTAATCGCACTTAGGGGCTGGGATTTAGCTCAGTTGGTACAGTGGTGCTCTGCAGTCTCTGAAGTCCCGAGTTCAATTCCCAGCACCACAAAAATGGGAGAAGAACATGGCAATCCACTCCCGAGGCAATCTTGAAACAATCAGTCATTGAAAATCCTATTAGGGTCGCTTTGAGTGGGACACAATTGGATGGCACCTAACAACAAAGGCATTTAGCAGAGTGCGGGAAAGACAGTAAATACTTGACTAATCTCAATGCTGACGCTACTTCTTTAAACTTTAAGTTTCAGTTTGATTTTATTTTTTAAGTTTCCCATCTCATTCTCCACTGTCCATTGCACAGCCCCCACCAGTCCACCAGGCTCAACGAACATATAAGGGAAAGAATATGTCATTTAGCTTCAGTCATTGGTTATTATATCATTTGAGTATTAGCACTTCCTCTGAGGTGGTAAAAAGAACAAAAATTTGAGTTGAATCAATAGAATCTAAAATTAATGGACAGATGGATTTGCTAAGATTTTCAATTTTCTGAGCTTCCTCTGGCTTGTAGTATCCTTGGTTGCATAAAGTTAAGGTAAAAAAAGAAATCTGCTATAGTGTCATGTCATTTCACTTTTCTGGCAACTTATATTCTTCAGAGAGATTGAAGACAAGTATGAAAGATTCTATTTGCCACAATTCCCAACATTCAGTCTGTTCCTGGTAGATCAAGACAACAAGATATAGAGAACTAACTATAATAGAGCATTTTGACATATTGTAGACCTGAGTTTTGGCTATAGTAGGATCTAACTTAGGAATCAAAATATGTTCGGGAAGAAACACAGTAATGCTACCAAGGCAATATAAAAGCATTTTTGAAGATGCTTTTACATAAAATCTTTTAGTTTTTAAATGAGCATCTTTGGCTAATTAAAATGAGTATCTCAGAGAGAATAAAATTTAGAACACAGTTCACCATGGTAAATACAATTGCTGACCATTTTTGGCTTTGTATAATTGTACTAGAAAAATAGTTTGTGCCAGCAGCTGTCAGAATTGTCTAAAGTGTGGGCATAGAAGGTGTTTCCATAATGCTGTGTACATACAATCCAGACGCTCCAACCTACACTCTAGCTGTGTGCACCCCAGTGCTTCCACCCTGAGATTAAAGAGCCCAGGAACTACAATCAACAGTTTCAAGCTGCAGTGAAAACAATACATAGTGTTTATTTCTTATTGTGTGTTTTCCTATACTCTCTAGATACAACAGCTTCTCCCAGAAAGAAAGAGCAGATAGCTTGCCATCCAGAGGCAATTTGTCTTGTCTAGGTAAAAATGGACACTTGCTTTCCTTCTTTTTCTCTCACCCATCTTTCTGCAGCTTAGTCAATTCATTGCTAGTCACTGCCCTTCCTTTTGAGTGGAGATCAGGGAAATGAAATAAAATTAAACCAAAATCTGTCTCATTTTGGCTACTTGTTAATCACTCTAATAAAGATTGATACTAGATAAGACAGAAATTACAGTCTATATGAACATGCTTAATGACTCTGGACTCTGTTGCTGATGTGAGCTCAGTATCCTCTGAGGAATAGTCATGAACTTGATATAACATTTCAGTTCTGCTGAGTTCTCAGGAGGTGCACACCAGCTTTGATCACTTGTATCTTCTTGTATCACAGACCCTCCTAAAAGCTTTTTTAGTCTATGGCTATAATACCATGTAGGATGGTGTTTAATGCAGTTGGCACAGCACTCGCTGTGCATGCTCTGAGGCCTTGGGTTCGAGTCCCTAGAACTGCAAAAAAAAAAAAAAAAAAAGGAAGAAGGAAGGATCTGGCAGCCTACTCTGAAACAATCAGCCATTGAAAACTCTATGAATAGTAGAGAAGCACTGACATAATGCTGGGGAAGGCACAGTGTTAGGTATTGTTTTGTTCTTTGTACAGAGGGTTGCTATTAGTCAGACCTGACTAGACAGCACCTAACAACAACAGAATACCATGCTATATAACACAGCTCAAAAATATCTACTGCTGAAGGGTAGGAAATGGTTACAACCTTTCTGACAAGAAGGTTAAATCTTTTCATTTTTTTTTTGTGTGTGTGTTTCAACACTTCCTCAGGGAGAGGTTGCTGCTGTTAGGTGCCATTGAGTTGGTATCTGACTCATAGTGATCCTACGTACAACAGGTGTAACACTATTATTAGTGCTTTTCTATTATTTGTTGGGATTTCAATGGCTGTTTTTTTTTTTTTTTGTCTTTCTCCCTACAACACCTGGTATTCCCTGATGGTCTCCCATCTAAGCTCTAACCAAGCCCAACCTTGCTTAGTCTCTAAGATCTGACAGGATTGGATGCCACAATGGTAGAGCTGCAGGCTGAGAGAGGTCATAGGTAAAGACCTAAGTAAGTCATTCTGTCATTGTAAAATAGTGCCTCTTATTCTGTCTTCTGCTCCTGATTTCCTTCAGACTCATCATAACCCTAAAAATAATGATGAGTATTATTCTAAAGCTGGCAAAGACATTGATGTACTATTGTGCTAAGTGTACCAACTCTGCTTCCTTAAGAGTTAAACTGATTTTTAAGATATGCTATAGAGGAGAACATGGCAGAGAGCACATGAAATTGATTACAGTTGTAAGAATACTTTTGTGAAAAAGATAAATCAGAAAAACCTATCAAGTTTACCCAATTATTTCTCCTGGGATTGTTTCTTTTCCTAAATATTATTACTGCTTGAGCTCATGATTTCATATTCTCTGCTTCCTTCTACTTTGCTTCTGCCATCACATCTAACAGATAATAACATCCTTCTTGCTAACAGGAGGAAAAAATCACATTTAAATTTGTAGCCAGAGATACATTAACTCTGTTGATAGAAATTCTCCTGCTAAATAATGATGCCAATAACTACTCATTGAATCTAAGCCCAGAAAACTGCTGGGAGTGAATTTCCTTTTCCTATTCAAATGCTTCAGAACATTTTGACAGGTATTTAATTTCTAATGTTAAAACAATCCCTCATCCATATCTCTGTAACACCAACACTGAAGATTAAATACCAGTTCCTAGCTCATCCTTTGCACCTTTGTAAGATGAGTCCTTACCTTTACCCCCATAGCTGGAAGACATCTTTCCATGATCCTAAGTAGAAATCACAAACTGCCACCCTCAACCTAAAAACAACTTTCAGCTAACAGAGGCACAGGGAAGAACAGTGCTCCCCAGGCAGGATGCCCTTTTTTATTCATAGGAGACAAGGAATTCAATTTGAGGTCCTTTGCTGTTATTGGGAGGATTCAATAACTAAACCAGATAAAACAAAATATGGTAGAAACAAATACACAGAAGAGACTCAGATTCAGTATCACTTGTCTGCTCATACAAAGGAAAACTGGGGATGAGAGAGAAAGAATGCTGTAAGCCAAAGAATGAAATGCAATGAACATCCATATTGGGGCAGAAGAAGTAACATGTGCAAAGGACTAGATATAACAGAGGTCTAGATGAGGTAAGAACTAGAAAGAAATCCAGTTTGGCTGAGGCTATGAGGGGCACCATAAAAGAAGAGATTGATAGGACTGTACATTAAGAAGTTGTTATCCTAATGGCAATGGGAAGCCATGGAAGTTGCTGAGTAGGGAATTGATGTGATGGACCTGGCTTTGGCTTATTCTGACTAACTAATGGAGAGAATATTGAACAGAGGACTACCAGAGGCCAAATAGAACCATTAACACAAGGCTGCAATTCCCTGTCCATTCCTCTTCCTCTCAATCCTAGAGAGAAAGATTTGGAAAATATGGCAATATAGAAATGCTCTGCCAAGAGAGGCACTCAATGGTGGTAAAAGAAAAGTGTGTTTGTCTTGTTTATGGTCTGAAGTATTTGAAATACCTAAAGGTTCTCCATGGGAGAAGGATGTGGCAATCCACGCCCGAGACAATCCCAAAACAATCAGCCATTGAAAAACCCTATGAGGGTCACTATGAGTTGAACACTACTCGGCACCTAACAACAACAACAAAGGTTCTCCATCCATGACACAGTAAGTGCCTGCAGCTGCTCAACAGAACAGAGACATTATCAGACACCGGAGGATTCTAAAGCACTTGAGATGAGAGTGTGAGGAAAGAGTTAAATGGATGGTGGGAAGAGGAGGGGCCAGGAGAGGAGATGAGAAAAGTGGAGAGGAGGGGAAAGTGGAGGGGATGGGAGAGGAGAAGGTAGAAGGAGAAAGGAGAAATAGAAGGGACTCTCAAATTTCCATCTGAAGCACACTCTGTGAGGAAAGGTGGCCATAAGGAAAACATGAAGAAATGCTGCAGCCCATCCAATGGACCCTTCTTTATTTTAGTCTGGTGAAAGTTAAGACTTTCTAAAAATGCACCATTTCTAAGCTCTCTTCTAAATTTTGCACACTTCAATAAGAAGTTATATGTTTATATGGGGATATATGGTTGAGTACTGGTAGAAAGATGTCAGTACATATATTTGAAAGTATTTTTTGAGTACAGTTCCATAGAACTAGGTAATTAACTGAATTGCACAATGTGAAAGAAAGGTTAACTATGACACCCATATTTCTGACTTAGACTATGGGTTGGACATTGGTACCAATCAGCGAAACATGCAAAATGGATAAAAGTCAAATTTGTGGGGAAAGGTGATGAATTTTTCTTTGGTTACACTCACACAGAGGACCTCTGAGACAACAAAACCAGGTTATCCAAGGGCAATTTGATACATTGGCTAGTATTCAGGTGTGAAGATTCAGATGAAAATAGAGATTTTGAAACAACTAGATAACATAAGGAGTGGCATGTTAAATACAGGATTAGGAACTGCAGAGCCTGTTTGCTCAGGGTGACTAAGTAGAATAAGAGCATCACAGGAGAGAAAAGATGAAGAAAGGGGATAAAAGGAAGGAAGAGGAGGAAAAAGAGCCCAGGAAGAACCCTCAGAAACCACATTTGAGAAATCAGCAGAGAAGGGAGAAACAAGCTAAAGATCAAAGAAACCACAGAGAGAAGTGGTGGGAAAGCCAGGTAGCATGGTATCCCAGAGCCTACAAAGAGACTTTTGAAGGAGAAACTAATCAACACTGTGGAATGCTGAGGAGAGGTCAGATAAGATAAAGACTGACTGCCTATTGAACTTATCAACAAAGAGGTCATCACTGATCTTGGCAAGAGAAATTTCTGTTAACTTGTAGGAGTAGGAGTCATACTTCAAGGGGTGGAGGAGTGAACCAGGGATAAAGAGAGAGTAAGTACCAGGAAGGCTGGGGTTTAGCTCAGTTGGTAGAGTGCTGCTCAGTGTTCTCTGAGGCCCTGGGTTTGGTCCCCAGCACTGCAAAAACTGGAGAAGGACCTGTCAATCCACTCCCAGATACAATCTCAAAACAATGTGTCATTGAAAGCCCTATGCATAGCAGAGAAGCACTGACACAATGCTGGGCACAGTGTCAGGGAGTGTTTTACTGTGTTGTACATAGGGTTGCTATGACTGGATGGCACCTTAACAACAACAACAAAGCATCAGGAACTATTTTTCAATGCATTCTGTGGGTCCTTGGGTGCCTACTTATGTTTACAAGCACATGCTGAATAATTAACAAATACTTATGATAATGTTATACTATTTCAAGTTATTGCATGTGTATTATATAATTTACATTTGAAATAAATGAAAAGCCTCAAAAGAAAATATAGATTTCTTAATAAATGTCTGATTAATCACAACCCTGGAAAATTTCACTTAAAAAATAACCAGTCACATTTCCAGAGTCCCCACAAAACTGCAGAAGTAGAGGAGGAGAAAATGAGGGGTTGAGAAAGTTTACTTCCTCTTCTCTTTAGAAAAATATTAGATTTTCTTCTCCTCTTTGCGTGTTGGGGGATAAATGAGCCACTTGAATCCCCTAAAACCCCATCCCAATATGGAATCTAGATGCATTGATTTGAGTTTTAGGCTAAGGCCTGGGGTCTCAAACTCACTGGTATCATATTCTTGAAGGACTGCAATCTTATTTTCAGCTAGTATGAAAGGAAGCAAGGATGTACAGAGTATTCCCTACTAATTATGATGATTTTTGCCATTTGGAAAGGCCACAGTTTGAAAAAGCTTAAGATGAAAGGAATAAACACACACCAACTTGAGATAGTTCATAGAGTATGCTGCTAAAAGGCTTCCCTTTGCTTATTTGCAAAAGAATGAAAGACAATTTATTCTTCATCATTTGCATCCATTCTGTCTTTATGGCTGTTCCTGCTGTTATAATGGGCTGTCTAATAGTCCCACTTATGAGGGCATCAAGAGAGACATTCACATTCAGACATACCAGACTGGATCACATATATTTTTCTGTCTATATTCTGTATTTCTGTCTATATGCATTATTTTCTTCCCTGTACCAACTCGCAATTTTGTCCACACAAGATCAAGCATCTTGGTGATGCTTGATTCAGTAAACCATCCAGATGTTTTGTTGACACTGTGAATAATAGCAAGCTCATTAGCTGAAACCTGCTCTTCTCCATGTTGCTGCTGGTTGCTAAGTAGGCACAGCCCCTATCTGTTTTGCAGCAAAACGAATCAGTAATACTTTCCTCATTTTTCTGTACAAATGTGTGTGAACCTGAAAGTAGAAAAATTTGGATACAGGTTGAAAGAAAAAGGAAAGGTTGTTCTATTGTTATTTTCTTTCTATTTCTGCTTATTGTACCATGGTTCTGCCTAAGACATGACATTGCTACAAAAATGATCCCATGCATATATTGATACATAAAAATGCACACACTTAACAAAGAAGGGATAATGTAGAGTAGATAAATGAGGGAGGCAACTAGCAAAGGGAAGGGAAGATTGTGGCAGGTGGGATGGGGAGGAGAAACAATGTAATAAACTAAAGGGGGAGAGGATAATCTCAATGTAAACAATGCAACTTTGTACATGGGAAAAGTAAGTGAACATAACCCAAATATGCATATGAGTTTTACTATGTATTAGTCAAAAGTTTCCATAAAACTTGTAAGTTAATAAAATTATAACCAAAAGTGATGTAATAGTTGCATAATGGAGAAAGCAAATGCTGTATTATGCTGTATCCCACCAATATTTACCAATAAAGAGGGAAAAAAGACACATCTGTACCCACTTCCAATTTCCAAAATAATAATAATAATAGTCCTGTCAACATTAGTAGAGTGTTTTTCACAATACAGGTGTGAGGGAGAAGGACAGTAGTTATATACTTGCTGATAAAAAAAAAACAAGGGAACTTGATTCATTAGTTTAAAACCATAGAGCTGGTAAGTAACAGAACTGAAATAAAGGCACAAAAACTTCAGAAGATGCCCACCTACAATTTATTTTCCTCATCACAACCACAATTCCCAGAATTTCAAGAAGTAAAAATTGACTCTTTCAGATAAAGATTTGTTTACTTATCCATTCACAAAAAGGAAGAGAGTCCTTTCAGTTATGGCAGATTAGAGACCAACAATTTTAAATTTGCACTGATATCATTAAATTTGCAAGACATATGAGATATGAACTTAGAGGAATTGTTAGATTAGTTATTGTGCAATAAGATGAAATATTTAAAGTTTCAGCTTGGTGTGGTGGCACACACCTCTAATTTCTAAAATTGGGGATGTAAAATTATTTTTAATATGAAGAATTACCTAAGTCATGTTAAGCAATGCAGCAATATATAAAATGAAGCTTATGGTTTGTGCTGAAAATACAAATACCTAGGGAGAAAGAGGGAAGAAAATATACCAAATATTGATAGCAGTTAAATATGGTGATGTTTTTATTGTCTGTTTCTCTTTCCTTTTATGTTTTTTGCCTTTTCTAAATATTATGCAATAAACAGCATAGTGAATACTGTGGCACACTACCCCACTTTGCTGTTCCTCATATCCCTGTCAGCACTGAAACACTGAGCCTCTTTTCCCCACCCACAGCCCTGAGCTGAGTACTTCTCTGGGAATTGCTCTAGTCAGAAGAGAGCTGATTCATCTAAAGTTGCCTCATTATGGGCGTTTGACATTCAAAGATTGGCCTATTAGGGTGCATGAAAGTCCAGACCCTTGCTAGGTTTCAACTGTAAAGGTCTATCCAAGCTCCAGATCTCCATCTGATATCACTAGAGATTCTCTCTCTCTCTCTCTCTCTCTCTCTCTCTCTCTCTCCCTCTCTCCCTCTCTCCCTCTCTGCACAATCTTCTCTCTTTCTGCACAATCTTTCTTCCTTTAATCCAATATGGACTTTGACCCTACAAGCATAGCCTACTGAATTTTCTGTATGCAGATCTGCTTTCTAGGAGAATCCAGTATGGAAATAGATTCCAAGAGCAACTCATAGAAATAGCCCACAAAATGAGATTTTACTGCTTAATCACCTATTGATTAGTTGACTTCATCACTGGTGATACATGGAACACTGACAACTCATTGCATGTTGTAGTGAAGCAATTGTTAAAAGCTTCATGGAGAGTGAACTGAGAGGGACAGTGGTGAGTGGGAATACACTGGTGGGTGCAATATCTAGGTTTTAAGAAATGTAAAATATATCACTTATAAAGACTATGGTACTGGGTGACTGTTTCTGAGGGTAATATATTGCTTTGGGTAGTGAACCTGGTCATCTACTTTGTATTAAAAGAGAAGTTTAAGTTCCCTGATGTTGAAATATATATGACAATAGAATTATATGTGATTCATGGACAGTGGAAAAATAGCTTTGCTGGTAGGGCAAGGCCCTCCAGGATTAAAATTGGAAGGAGGTTTGAAAAGCAGATATTTAGATGGACCTATGAGAGTAGGCATGAGTTTGAAGACATTTGACTGCATATTAACTCCCATCAGAGAGCATCCACTCAAAAGAGGCATTAACCAACCAAGTAGCCAGAATAATCCAGCTAGCCTCTGTTACTGACCATTTCATGTTGGCAGAATACATGCATAAATTGAGTAGCCATAATGTCAAGGATGGAGATGATGGTCCCAGCAGCATGAGTTCCACTCACTAAGGCTGATCTAATTTTTGTTGCTGCCAATGGCCAACTTGCTCACAACAGAGGCCAATTATGAGCCCTTCATCCCATGCTATTCCTCAAGAAGACCATCTAGTTTCATTAGCAAGTTGATAAAATTTGGTTGTTTACACCTTGGAAGGGACAACAAATCTACTTGGATAGATTCAACGTATATGTTGTGTATGTGTTGGCCTTTCCTGACTGTAGGACCTAACCTAGCCTCTCCCTCTGAGTTGAGACAGTGTTTGATCCAATGAATCCCACAAGTTTTGCAGTGCTCAGGCAACAAGGCCATCCACTGGAGGTATCACTAACTGTGCCACTTGGAAGATGTTGGTCCAGTTGAAAAACGGAATGGCTTGCATCTGAGGCACTGGCTCGCAAATGATACCCTGGGAAAATGAAGAATCTTCCTTCAGAATGTAATCACACCCTCAATCAATGACATTTTAATGGTGCTATTTTCTCAATATATGTAACACATGCAGCCAGGAACAAAAAAGTTGAAATAATTTACCTTCACTCTCAATAATCCACTTAAAATTCTTATTTCCCTTTCTTTCAACTACAGATTCTTCAGGTTTAGAGACCAGTAGGCAAGGGAAGGAGTACCATCCTGGCAGTCATACTTGACTGGATCATTGGGAAGAGGTAGAGTGCTATTCCACAGTGAAGGTGTGGAAGAACATGTAGGCACACAGGTGATCTTTTCAGTGTCTCTTGGTAGTCTCTGGAACCATTTTGCTTGTAAATGGATAATTTCAGAAGCCAAGTACTATGAATAATTGTGTTGATCAGGACCTCAGACCCATTAGAGAGGAGAGTGGTAGTTATCCCAGCAAATGTGGAATCTAGACTAGCAGAGATGTTAGCCAAAGTTAAATTGAATCTGTACTGGACAGAAGAAGACAGATGGTAAATTGTCACCTAGGAACCAGGTAAAGCAGACAGAGCAAGAGCTGATCCCATTAATCTTCCTCTTATTACCTGTCTAGAAAGGTCTATAAGACCCAAGAGGATCTTCTTCCAGAGCATACATGAAGTGTGTGGATCTGACTGCTATGGATGCAATGGTACCCTGCTCAGATGAGCCCTTTGAGAATCAAATACATATTCTTCCACCTTCTGTAAGTGTTGGCAGCTGTGGTGCTCAGCTAAGTTTATCTCTAGGACTCACTCTGGGTTGAAGAAGTCTACATCAACTAAAGAGAACCTCTTTGTCCTAGGTCTCACTATCCACACCCCATTCTGGAGGTAGCTCACATTCAAATAGCAGCCAAGTTGAGGGGATAAAGGCACAATTCTCTTTCCTCCATGTGGCCAACCACTTTAGTTCTTCCCATGGGATCATCACAGGCCTTCTCTGTAATTATATTGCAATTCAATGTCCCTCTGTTCCTACCACATTCTTTATTCTCTCATAAGTATGGTTCCCAAGAACACTCCCAATAAACTATGAAAAAAAAATCTCAATCTGAATATATCCCCAGGGAATCTGACCTGCAATATCAGGTATGAGTTCAGAAAAATAAAAAAAATTAAAATTTTAAAAAAGTATGCTGCTGTATCAGTCTCTGTTTTATATGTAAAATATCCTTACCCAAGATACCTTAAGCCCCAAGGCCACTTCAGGGCAGAATCTAAAAGACAGAAGTAGAGCTAAGTGAGCTGGTTTTAAATGAGTGATTACCTTCTGAGCCAGATGCAAAAAGCCAAATGAATCACCTCAAGTATTGAAAGCAGTGAAGATCATAGTCATGGCAGAAAAAAAACGAAGATAATCTATGAAATATGCATGATGGTAGAGTTTACTTAAAGAACCATTTCATTTGTGATGAGCAGGACAATAACCTCTTCACCTTATAGGGCTGTGGAGCTAAGAAGGAGCAGAGAGGGTTTTGGTAAGAAGCAGCTCATTAGGAGAGCAGGTGAGCAGGCAGATAGCTGAGTAAGCAGGGACTAACATAAGCAGGTGTCTTCTCTTTGAATTTCAATCTATGTTTTTATAATCCAACTTGTATTTCGTAAATTTTCAAAATGTGTTTTTGTCTTGACTTAATTATAAATATTTTTTCATATTCCAAATAAATAGCAATAATGTCTTTCCCGGTAACAAGCTAATGCTGATCTTTCTTCATACACATGTACTTTTTCGTATATTTTAATTTGGTTTGTCATACTCAAATTTTATGAGAAGCATTCGATATTTTGTCATATCTTAAGGGAAACATTTCTTTGTTCTATTTGAGGTGAGGAAAGCCAGTCCACATGTACCGAGGGTAGTATGACATCCGAAGCAAAAGCCCAGGACTGAGCACAAACATTTGTGCTCACATTCAGCTCTGAAGTCTTGGGCAAAGTATTCTACCTCTCCAGACCTCAGTCTCTTGGTCTGTGAACCACATGAACAAGGCTGGATTATTACTAACATTCCTTCACTCAAGATACTATGAGTGTGGTGTTATAAAGTAACTAAAACATCCTACCAAAAAAGCTCAAGTAAACTAATATAGTGTATATTCAACTATTAATGATTCTTTAAGGAGATGTGATCATTGAAAAGAAAACAAATTAACATGACACAGCATAGAAACCATTAAAGCTAAAAATTAGGGAGATATTATTTTGAGACAATCAATAGATACTACATGTTCAAAAACACAAGCTTGGTAGAGAACAACAGAGGTTAATACTGACCTTCTCTCAGGAAGACAGGGGTGTTTGTAAAGGACAAACAGGAGCTGGCATCAGCCATGCCTCAAATGCCTGCAGCTGGAGCACAGGCACCTTCCCCCTGGAACTCTCAAAAATTAGAGTTTCAGGTTCATAGTCCTTGTATTTTCAAGGCATCCAGCCTCTTCCTTCAGCATCCTGACTGGAGCATGTGGTCCTGAAATCCAACGACAAGGGATATAGATATTAAAGAAGAAGGCAGAGAAAGAGTCCCTGAATGAGGGAAGAGATTTGGGTTTCAGAGAATCCAAAATTCAAGTGTCTCAGCTCAGGAATCATGTGATTTACACTTTTGGGGTAGCTTCAAGTAAAACAAGCTCAAGACCCAGGAGAGATTGTTAGTGGTGTGTTAGCAACTATGCTTTCTTTTCTCATGCCTTATCTCCAAATTAAAAAAAAAAAGTGTATCACACTTCTAACTAAAAATTGACAAAATGTGAACCATCTGCTCCTCAGCCTACCCACATTAGCACTATTATCCAGGTTTTCCTCTTCAGAAAAGAGCTGGCACTTAGTAGAGTTGAACTGTTTGTGGTTATGTTTCCAGCCTCTCTCCATACCCTTCCGTGTTCCTGCCAACATTAGCTGTCCAAAATCCTCCAGCCATCTTTTCTGTCTCTTCTTCTTCAAATCTTTCTATTAAATAAACTCATTTGAAATTCTCAATATATGACCTGTTTAAGTAGCCAGATGAGAACTCAAAGACCTATGCACATTTAAAATTAATCAAAGGACTTAAGACAACTAGATGAGGCCCCATTAGGTTGAAAAGAATGTTTATGGGCTTTGTGTTTTAAATGTTGTGAGATCCCTGAAATTATACCACCAACTAAATTCATGAAAAAGTTTTATATCATTTATATACCTTTTATTTCTTTCAATCATTATGGGAATTTTGTTCCTCTTTATATCAAAGATGTTTTTAGAATCTGGGAAATTTATAAGTAGAAACCAATCTCCCATTTGCTGCTTATAAGACAATAAAAAGATGTTTCTGAAGACATATATTGAGTGTGATAGACCACACAAATTGAGAAGAGAACACAATGAAATTGATCTGCTGGATAAAAATAATGAAATACTGATATCTATCATTTAGACACAAAATTGAACAGATACGTAGACAGAATTGAAAACTAAGCTGCCAAGTGATATAATAGAAGAAGCCAACTGCCTGGTAGTCCTTACAATTTTAAAAGTTGATTTGAAATATATGAAGATAGGGGGATACAGAGAAGACTTAAAAATTTCCCCCAAATAAGCATTTACAAATTGGATACTAAGGGAAAATTTCAAGCCATAATAGTAGTCATAATTTAAATCCCCTGACAATACCAGTAGCAATGACAGAAAAGCTTAGGGCTTCAAATTTGTTGCAAATACTACTTCATAATCATGTTGAGCTTTCCAAGAGTGAATGACACTTAGCATTTGCATAGAAAAATGCTTCTTTATTTAATCTACCCATTGCAAATTCAAAATAGTTATTGCCTGTGGATGGTCAAATTACATAGCATCTAGAGCCAGCCATCACATCCAGACTGCCTCTATCACTGAAATTTTGGACAGCTCATACAGACCATAACAAGGCTTAGTCACTGTGCCTCATAGCCTTGATGATCATCATGGTGCTTTTCCAACAAATGCATGGCAACAACTTGACCAATAGAATTCTTGATGAAATCACCTCTAAAGTGTAATTACATCAATTAGTTGTGAAGTATTTAATCAGATCCATAAGAATGAGTTATTTTCATACCAATAAAAAGAGATTATAAATTAACTTTCTGAAGTGTAAATTTGTTTGAATTTTGCAGGAGATTTGGCTGAAACTCAATCTGTTAGGGTAATTATTTTTTTCTCTTAATGTCTGAAGATATGCTTTCATCAATGTTACTCAAATTGTGATCTACTAAACAGATGTTCTACGGGGGATAAAAGAGTTTCTATGATTAAATAAGTTTGCAATATAGCCCCCTCTAGGATACCCATCATTCTTACTGGAATATGAATTAGTTCCAGAGAAGAGTTTTAATAAAAAAGGAGGCATTCAATTTTTAAAATTCAGATATATGCAAGCTAATTTCTCAAACCAAGGCTTTGCATCTGGAGATGTTTGTTTTCAGAAACGTGACATTTGGAAAATTCAGCAATATAGCATCACTCAGTGAAAGGATTTTTTTTCTCAGATAACTAAATTTACTTTGCTTTCTCAAAAAAAATTTTACTCCCTCAAGTTCAACTTCAAACATTTTATAATTTTAGATAAAGGGTTATGATAATTAATTCAAGTTGTGAGCATCCAGCCTAAAATGAAGTCAGAAAGACAGGTGGGAGAACTGAAGTTAAGGACTTCAGTGTCTTAACTCTAATAATGGTGATGCCAATTTCTGAACTGGGTTCCAACTTTTTCAGGTAGAAAATGAAAGAAGAGTAACATCTTACCAAGTCATAGTAAACTAATTTGAAATAATTTCTGAAGGAACAGAAGCCAATTAGAATGGCCAAATCTGAACAATGCCCATGCCTGCAGCACTATTAATAGCAGCCACAATACATGGGTGCTGTGGTGCACGCCTGTAATCCCAGTGGCTTGGGAGGCGAAGGCAGGAGGATCGCAAGTTTGAGACTGGAGGCAGTCTGCATAACTTAGTGAGACCTTGTCCCAAAAAAGTAAAAAATTGGGCTGAGGGTGCAGCTCAGTGGTCCAGAGCATGCAAGCGCGAGGCCCTGGGTTCAACCCTCAGTACAAAAAAAACCCCAAAAAACAACAACAACAAAAAACCCAACCAAACAAATAAACAAACAAAAAACAATAGCCACTATACATAAAAAACCCTGAAATGTCAACAGATGAACAGATAAAGAATATGTGGTATATTCCATAAGGAAATCTGTACTTCTATGCTTATTGTGTCACTCTTCACAATTGTAAGAGTATGCAATCAGCCCAGATGTCCATCAACAGCTGATGAGATTAAAAGTTTTTGGTACATTTACACTATGGAATATTATTCAACAGTAAACAGGAATAAAATAATTTCATTTGCAGCAAAGTGGATGGAACTGGAGATCATCAGTTTAAGCAAAATAACCCAGACTCAAAAAGAAAATACTACATGCTTTTACTCATATGTGAGTTACACCTACCTTTAAAAATATTATTATATATGAAATTATATATATATGCAAATGTACATATCTAAGATGGTAAATTACAATGGGACCAACACAAGGCAGGAGGGGACCAGTGAGAGGAAGAGAGTAAGGGGGAATGTGAGAGGGGAACAGGAGCAACATAGCAGGGTAAAGAGGAGAGAACAAGTGCAAAATACAGAGGTAACTCTATGAAAATTCCATAATGAATCCCACTATACCATATGAAATTAAAAAAAAATCATAATATGCCTCACAAATGTGTACAATTATTGATACATGCTAATTGAAAAGTACTTGTATATTGTTTAAAGAGATGAAAATGTTAACAAATAGGTCTTAATAATTGCATACTATATGTAGGAATTGAATTATCACTCTGTCCCATAAATTTGTACAATTAAAATATTAATGAAAAGAATCTGTGAGACACACACATATATATGTATATATATATATGTATATATATACACATACATACTAGAATATCATTGAGCCACAAAAATTAATGAAATACTGCCATTTGGAACAACATGATTGAATCTAGACACCATCTTGCTAAATGAAATAAGCCAGGCACAAAAGACAAGTATGGTATGATCTCATGTATGTGTGGAATTTAAAAAGGTCCACTCATAGAAATAGAGAATAAAACCATGGCTGCTAGGTGCTGAAGGTGGGGAAAGTAAGTAGACAATTGCCAAAGAGCACAAACTTTCAGTTATAGTATGAACAAAGTCTGGGGATCTAACATACAGTATGCTCCATGTGTCTGTCAGCTTGTTGTGCTGTGAAGACTTACATGTTGCTGTGATGCTGAAAGCTGTGCCACCAGTATTCAGATACCAGCAGGGTCACCCATGGTGGACAGGTTTCAGCTGAGCTTCCAGACTATGATAGACTAGGGAAAAGGACCCACTCCTAAAACAATTAGCCATTGAAAACCTTATAAGTAGCAGAGAAGCACTGTCAAATACAGTACCAGAAAATGAGACCACCAGGTAGAAAGGTGTTCAAAAGACAACTCGGAAAGAACTGCCTCCTCAAAGCAGAGTTAACCTTAATGATGGAAATGGAGTAAACCCCCTGAGACCTCCACTTGCTGGTATGGCATGACTCAAAACGAAAACACATACAGTGACTGCAACAATTCACTCAAACATAAAAAAGATCCTGTGTAGGTGGTGTTTAGTTGTGTTATACACAGAGTTGCTCTGAGTCAGATCTAACTAGATGGCACCTAACAACAACATACAGTGTGGGTAGTGCTGCATGTGTTAATATTATAATAATCATTGGTATTAGTAACAGAAAAACACAGTAATTTCTCTCATGAAACTTCCTATTTGCTCATTAATTCTGTACACTTGTGTCTATAGACAAATTGATTTGAGAGAAGTGGGAAAAAGATAAAATTTAGATCTGTGATCAATTAATTTTCAATTTCTTAATAACCAAGTGTTAGCTGCACACTGTTAAGCTGTTGAAAACCCTACAAATAGCAGAGTAGCATGTAGCATGACAATAGTGTTTTTTGCCTGTTGTATGTAGGGTCGCTATGAGTGAGACACCAACTCCATGGCACCTAACAGCAACAACAAGCTGCACACCATGGCATACGCCTGGAATCCCAGTGACTTAGGAAGCTCAGACAGGAGGATATTGAGTTTGAGGACAGAGGTAGCCTCTGCAACTTAATGAGACCCTATATCAAAATAAAAAATAATAAAAATGGCTGGAGGTGTAGTTTAGTGGTGCAGCACTTGCCTGACATGTGCAAAACTCTAGGTTCAACCCTCAGTAATGAAAAAAATTAATGTAATGGCTAAATGAGTTTTACTTCTCTTGGTTTATATTTGATGTCACAATGTATTTTTAATAATATTCCTACAAAGAAGGAAGGAATGGGAGATATTCACATCTTTTTAAAACCTTAATAACAAAGATAAAAAATAGGAAATTATCAAGAGAGACTTTTTTTCCTTCAGAAATTGCAGAAATTGAAAAATATATGCTATATTTCTTTTCCTTTAAAATAAAATAACAAGCTGGGTGTGGTGGCCCAAGTCTACAATCCCAGCAACTCAGAAGGCTGAGACAGGAGGATTGCAAATTGGAGGCCAGAGTAAATTGGAGGATTACACAGGAGGCAGCCTGTGTAATTTAGCAAGACCTTGTCTCAAGATAAAAAAAAGTAAAAAAGGGTCTGACGCTGCAGCTTGGTGGTAGAACACTCACAAAGTATGCATAAGGCTCTGGGTTTGATCCTCCACTACTGCAAAATAGATAAATGAATGAATAAATAAATAACTGGATATAACTATCTAGAGACTTAAGGTAACTATTCTTTTATTCTGAAAGAAGACCTATATAAATCATGAAGCAAAACAAACAAAAACCCCCAAAACAGTAAATTATAAAAGGCCACTGTTTTTCAATTAAAGAAACTTCTTTATGCTTATTACTGTTGTTAGGTGCCGTAGAGTCGTGTCTGACTCATAGCGACCCTCATAGGGTTTTCAGTGGCTGATTGTTTTGGGATTGCCTCAGGAGTGGATTGCCACATCATTCTTCCAGGTTTGCAGTGCTGGGAATCGAATTCTGGGACCTCAGAGATGGTAGAGTGGCACTCTACCAACTGAGCTAAATCCCAGCCCCATACTTACTGTTAGAATATGGCATTATAATTAATTATTATTACACTGAAATAATGAACAGAAGAATTTAGACCTCACGTGTCTCATATGGGTCTACTATAAAGTTATGCAGTGGATTCCATGTTTCAAAACATATACCTCTAAGACAAATGTTAAAATCGAATAATATTCAGAAAACCTAATGATACAGAATTCTATAGGAAATCAACATAATACATTCAACTACATAAACTACACTCTTTATGTTTGATTTTCTTTCCTTTAAATTCTATTTAATTTGACTACTATCTTTGAAAAGCTCATTGAGTTTTGCATTAAGTGAATATCGCTGCAATCAGTAATGATAGAAATATTCAAGACCCAGATACACACCACGCAGCTACAATCACCTGGTCTTTGACAAAGGTTCCAAAGACATACACTGGAGAAAAAATAGTCTTTTCAACAAATGGTGCTGGGAAAACTGAATATCCATAAGCAGAAGAATGAAGATAGACCTGTATCACTCACCCTGTACCAAAATCAATTCTAAATGGATCAAAAATCTCAGTGTAAAACTGGAAACTTTGAAACTACTAGAAGTAAATGTAGGGAACACATTCCAACACATAGGCATAGGCAAGTTCTTTCTTAATAAGACTCTCTACTAGCCCAAGGAATAAAACCAAGAATAGACAAATGACATTACATAAAATTAACTAGTTTTGGTACATTAAAGGAAACAATAGAGAAAAGGGAGATGCCACAAAATGAGAGAAAATCTTTGCTTTCTAAACATCTGGCAGAGGATTAATACCCAGGATATGGAAAGAACTCAAGAAATTAAAGGGTGAAGTAGCAAATAACCCAATAAGTAAGTGGGCAATGGAAATAAACAGACAATTCTCAAAAGAAGAAACAAAAATAGCCAATAACCACATGAAAAAATTGTTCAGTATTATTATCCTTCAGGGCGATGCAAATCAAAACTACACAGAGATTCCATCTCACCCCAGTCGGAATGGTTGCCATCAACAAAACAAACAAATCCTGACAAGGATGCAGGAAAAAGGAACCATAGTACACTGCTAGTGGGACTGTAACTTAGTGTGGCCATTATGGAAATCAGTACAGAGGTCCCTCAGAAAACTTAAAATAGAACTATCATATGATCCAGTTATACCACTCCTAGGTTTATACCCAAAGGAAGATAAGTCATCGCACCACAGGGACATCTGTACTTCCATGTTTATTGCAGATCCCTTCAAAGTTGCAAAGATATGAAATCAGCCCAGATGCACATCAACAGATGATTTGATTAAAATGTATTATATATACACAATGGAATATTATTCTGCAGAAAAGTAGAACAAAATTATGTCATTTGCAGCAAAATGGATGGGACTGGAAATCATCATTTTAAGCAAAATAACCCAGACTCAAAAAGAGAAATACTGCATCCTCTCACTTATATGTGGGAGCTAGATATGCCTTAAAGAAAAAAATATATATATATAATTGAATCTATCTAAGATTGGAAAATATAAGGGAATTCATCATGAAGGAGTCAGAGACTGGTGGGAGGGGGAGGGGGATGGGAAAATTAGGAGGGGGAGGATGAGCAACATATATTGGTAAAGAGGGAGAGAACTAGTGTAAAATACGTGTTACTATTCTAGGAAAATCCCATAATGAGTATCACTATACTTTATGCAATTAAAAATCATATTATACCTCATAAGTATATAAAATTATCTCTGCATATTAATTTAAAACTTTTGTAAAATATTTAAAGAGATGGAAGCATCAAAAATCCTTATTTGATAATTGTACCATGTATATATGAAATGAATTTTCACTCTGTACCCCGTTAATATGTACAATCAGAATACTTAATAAAAAAGAATTTCCCAGTGACCATTTGCAGGAGATATATTATTGGCAAAGGAATAGATTACAAGAATATTGCAGATTCCTTGATGCCAGGAACCAACCTAGTGTCAGGTTTATTTATTATAACAGCTTAATAGAGTAGGTGCCAAATACTTGACAGATTGAAGTGAAGTTGTGCTTGAGAAAGTCATTCCCAATACATAATTGCTTCTTCCCTCATTTTGCTTTGGGGGTTGAGAAAAGTCTTTTTATTATGAAAGTCAACTCCATGAAACGTTAGTCTGAAGAGTTGTTGTTATTGTTGTTAGGTGCCGTCGAGTCGGTATCCGACTCATAGTGACCCTCATAGGGTTTTCAATGGCTGACTGTTTTGGGATTGCCTTGGGAGTGGATTGCCAGGCCCTTCTCCCATTTTTGCGGTGCTGGGAATTGAACTCGGGACCTCAGACACTGCAGTGCAGCGCTCTACCAACTGAGCTAAATCTCAGCCCAGTCTGAAGAGTAGATATTCCAAATCATTGAAAACCTCATGTTGAAAAAACATTTTAATTCTTTTAATTCATTTCTAAAGGAGCTTAATAAAAGTTATTTGTTTGAAATAGTACTATTCACTTAAAATTGTTAATTTAGCAGGCAAAGTAGCACAGCAGTCAAGTTGGACTTGCAGAAAGATTTAGTCTACTTTAAGTTATATATCTAGAGGATGGAATAGGTGTTATTTGTCTCTGCAGAAGTTGACTCCCCAATCCTCGGTCTAGATAGTGTTGTAAATTATTTTAAAAACTAGATATATTTTGATTATAAGATACCACCATATTTGTGTGTGTGTGTGTCTGTGTGGTACTGGGGGTAAACTCAGGGCCTTGTACTTACTTGGCAAGTGCTCTTCCATTGGGCTGCACCCTCAGCCCCCTTAAAAATTTTTCATCTTGGGACAGTCTCACTAAATCCTACAGGCTGCCTCTGGCCTCAAATTTACAATCCTCCTGCCTCTGCATCTTGAATCACTGGGATTACAGGCATGTACCACTGTGCCTAACTTTATTTATTCTTTTGATTTAAATTCAGTTTTTAAAATCCATATAAAACAATACATGCACATATATTTTAATCCTTCCGTTTCCAAAAACATGTACATATCAGAATCTCACAACTATCATTTCATACCTACACCCTAGAGAAGAAGTGTAAAGAATACCTTGCATATATATCCTTCCACAGGTTTTCCATGTGTATCTCACGTTTTCAGAAGTAAATCTGTGTATATTTTTAGCTTAATTCTTTCATTTGTGTTGTTTTTTCATATTTGTTAAAATATCTTCCTGTTTTAAAGTAATATTTATGCAGAACACTCTATTTTTATAAACCATAATTAATACAGTTAAATTGTTTCTAGATCTTTTTATATTTGTCATAAATCTCTATAGAGTTGCATTATTTTTTCTTATTCTTTAACATCTCTATAGAGTTGCATTATTTTTTCTTATTCTTTAACATAATGAAAATTAACTCTTTTTCATATGGTTTTTCAATTGTTTTTTCCCAGGTTGTCATTCATCTTTTTGACTTTGATTTTTTGTTTTGATTGCATCATTTAATTTTTATTCCCTTAAATTTATCAGTTCCTGTTTTAGTCAATTTAGTCCAATGATAAACAACTTAGGGGAGGAAATTTTGGCCCCCAGTTTCAAAGGTTTTAGTCTATAGTCACTTGGCTCCATTGCTTCTGCACCCATGCATGATGAGGCAGAACATCATCTTGGGGAGTATGTCATGGAGTAAAGTGGCTTGCCCATGGTGGCCAGGAAAGCGGGGAGGTTGGGAAGAAGATATTCCCTTCAATGTCATCCACCCAGTGACCTGCTTCCTCCAACCTGGATCCACCTCCTAGTGTTTGACACTTCCCAATGTTGTTGCTCTTAAGTGCTGTCTAGTCTGTCCAACAGGCTGGGATTTAGCTCAGTTGGTAGAGCACCACTCTGCAGTCTCTGAGGTCCAGAGTTCCATTCCCAGCACCACAAAAATGGGAGAAGGATGTGGCAACCCACTTCCAAGGCAATCCTGAAACAATATGCCATTGAAAACCCTATGAGTGTTGCTATCAGTCTGACACAACTCAACGGCACCTAACAACAACAACGAGTCTGTCCAACTCAAAGCGACCCTCTGTACAACAGAATGAAATGTGCCCTGACACTGTGCCATACCCAGCACTATGTCAGTGCTTATCTGCTATTCATGCAGTTTTTAATGTCTGATTGTATTGAGACTGTTTTAAGCATGGGCTGCAAAGTCCTTCTCCCATTTTATGCAATGATGGGGATCAAACCCAGAGCCTCAGAGAACACAGAGCAACACTCTATCAACTGAGCTAAACCTCAGCCTGCCACCTCTCAAAACTGATAATCAAATTGTTGTTGTTGTTAGGTGCCGTCGAGTCAGTATCCGACTCATAGCGACCCTCTGTACAACAGGGGAAACACTATTGTCAGTGCTTCACTGCTGTTCATAGGGTTTTCAATGGCAGATTGATTTTTGGGAGGGGGTTGCCAGGTCCTTCTCCGAAGCCTACATCTTCTGGTGTTCCCAGGTGGTCTACCATCCAGGTACTAACCAGGCCCAACCCTGCTTAGCTTCCGAGATCTGACAGGATAGGATGCCACAGGGCCAAAGCTGCAGGCCGACATCAAATTATGAATCCTTAAATGATTAGGTCAGAATCCTCATGATCCAGTCACTTCCTGAATTTAGCTGGGGACCAAACCTTCTACACGTGTCTTCAGGGGACATTTCAGAATCAAACAATAACACTCTCCTGTTATAATACCCAAAGCTTTTCCTACACCATATAAAGTTTTACCCCATTTCTTTTATGACTTTACTTTATTTTCCAATGTGTGAGCCATGCATAATTAAATGTAACAAGAGAAGTAGAGATATTACTTTATTTCTCCAAATACTAAGCTAATTGATTATGATTTATTAAGTAATTCATCCTCTCCCCATTCATTTAAATTCTACTTTTGTTGTTGTTGTTAGGTGCCATCAAGTTGGTATCTGACTCATAGCAACCCTACATACAACAGGCGAAACACTATTGTCAGTGCTTCTCTGCAGTTCAGAGGGTTTTCAATGGCAGATTGATTTTTGGGAGTGGGTTACCAGGTCTGTCTCCCAAGCCTACAGTATCTGGTGTTCCTAGGTGGTCTCCCATCCAAGTACTAACCAGGCCCAAACCTGCTTAGCTTCAAAGATCCAATGGGATCGGATGCCACAGGCCTATGGCTGCAGGCAAAATTCTACCTTTATCATACATTAAATATTCATATATTTTGACTTCAATTTCCAGATAATAATTCCCTTTGGTCTGTGTTTAATATTAACAAATTCTTTCAAGTTCTCTAGATTTATAATTTACTTATTGACAGAGCTTGTTTTCTGACATCACCTTTTAAAAATAAACTTTCATTCTAATCTTACCTAATTGTTTTCCAAATGAAAGTTGGTACTATTTTTCAAATTTTCTCAAAAACAAATTTGCTGGTATTTTGAAAGGAGAATATTCAATGTATAGATTTAAGAAAAATGAATATTTTACAGCATAGATTATTCTTAATTAAAATATGACTTTTTTCTTAATAATCCTTTCTGTCTTTACAAAAGATCTAAATTTTTTTCAACATAAGTTGTACCTATTTCTCACTAATTATATTCCCAGATATTACATGTTAAACATAGTATTCTACTGGTTTTCTAAACTGGTAGCTTTTGTATGTGTGAAACTTTTTTCTTACTAATTTTGAGAGTTTAGATAGCTCTTAAGCACTGATTTCAGTTCTTCTGATATATACCCACTTCTGGATATATAACCAAAGCAACTGCATTTTTATCTATTTAGTTGAGCATATATTTCTCTCTTCCCCTTTAATTTGGTAAATTATAGTAATAGGCAACTAGTAAAATATCCTTGATGTAGCTCCATTTGCCAAAAATTTGTTTCACATATTTGCTTTCATGAGTTGATGGAATGGTCTTTCATCAATTTTTTCTTGTTTTTTTGTTTTATTATCTTTATCAGAGATTGATACCAGTTTCTAAGCATCATTTTCTAATATGATAGAAATTATTTAACAGAATTTGAATTTTTATTTGTAAGATATTTGAAACACTTCAACTGGAATATATTCAGAGTGTATTTGTGGAGAAATAACTCAAATAATTTTCTCAATTTTTCTTTTGTTTTTGGACTTCTTTTGTTTTCAACTTCCTATATCTTATTTTTAGTGGGTTTTTCTTAAAAAAAAAAACAAACCCTTACT
>VMDO01011340.1:46006-67510 GCA_007922755.1 Pedetes capensis | reverse complement strand
ACTGCTGCTTCCACGGGTGTTGATTATAGAGCCAAGCAAAGCAAAATCTTGGACAACCTCAATCTTTTCTCCATTTATTGTGAAGTTGCGTGCTGACCCAGTGGTAAGGATTTTTGTTTTGTTGATGTTTAGTCATAACCCATATTGAAGGCTATGATCTTTGATCTTCATCAGTAAATGTTTTAAATCCTCTTCACTTTCAGCCAGCAAAGTGGTGTCATCTGCATAATGCAGGTTGTTAATGAGTCTTCCTCCAATCTTGATGCCACGTTCTTCCTCATAAAGTCCAGCTTCTCAGATTATTTGCTCAGCGTATAAATTGAAGAGATAGGCTGAAAGTATACAGCCCTGACGTACACCTTTCTCAATTTTAACCACTCAGTGTTTCCTTGTTCTATTCGAACAACTGCCTCCTGGTTCATGTACAGATTTCTCATGAGCACAATTAGGTGTTCTGGTATTCCCATTTTCCGAAGTGTTATCCATAATTTGTTATGATCCACACAATCAAATGCTTTTGTGTAGTCAATAAAACATAGATAGACATCTTTCTGGTATTTATAAATATATAGAGATATATATTTATATACACAAACATATTGTTGTTGTTGTGTTAGGTGCTGTAGTTGTTGTTGTTAGGTGCCGTGGAGTCTGTATCCAACTCATAGTGACCTTCATAGGGTTTTCAATGGCTGACTATTTCAGGATTGCCTTGGGAGTGGATTGCCAGG
This sequence comes from Pedetes capensis, assembly GCA_007922755.1. NCBI lineage: Eukaryota > Metazoa > Chordata > Mammalia > Rodentia > Pedetidae > Pedetes > Pedetes capensis. Next base: position 66,779 of record VMDO01011340.1, on the reverse strand, counting down.
TCCTTCTCCCATGGGTGCTGTAGAGCCAGGTCCGAATAATAGCGACCCTGTGTAGAACAAAATTAAACGCTCCCCAACATTTTGCCACACACATAAGCTTTTTTATGTTTAAGTCCACTGTTGTAGCCAATATTTCTAGTTGAAGGATTTCTCTTTTTCATTGACCCACCACTCTCCCAAATATGATGTCCTTCATCATGGATTGGTCCTCCCTGACCACATGTCCAGAATATGTAAGATGCAGTCTAGCCTTCCTTCCTTCCAAAGAGCACCCTGGTTACACTTCTTCTAGGATGTATCTGTTGGTTGTTTTGGCAGTCTATGATATATCAATATTCATCTCCAGCATGGTAATTCCAAAGTATCAGTTCTTCTCCCTTACTCATTGTCCAGCTTTCACAAGCAGATAATGCAACTGAAAATATCATGGCATAAGTCAAGCACACCTTCATCTTCTATGTGTCATCTTTTCAATACTTTAAAGAGATCTTTTTAAATAGCTTTTCCCAATGCAATGCATCTTTTGATTTCTTGACTGCTGCTTCTGTGGGTGTTGACTATAGAACCAAGGAAAACAAAATATTGGACAACCTCAGTCTTTGTCACTTTGCTATTCTGTGGAGACTTGCCTGTTGCTGTGATGTTGAAAGCTGTACCACCAGTACTTCAGTACCAGTAGGGTAACCCATGGTGGACAGGTTTCAGCTGAGCTTCCGGACTAAAAACAGACTAGGGAGAGGACCTGGTAGCCTATTCCCAAAACAATTAGCCATTAAAAATCCCATGAATAATAGCAATACACAAACATATGTGTATATATGTGTGTGCTTGTGTGTATATAAGTACATACATATGAAATGAAGAACATTAGATACACCTCAAAGGATTTAAACAGATTTTTCAATCCTGAAGAATGCAACAAAAATGTCCATGGTAAAGTACCTGTGAGCAAATTTCCAGAAAGACTAGCAGAATTCTCTGCACAATCTGTTCTCATAATCATACCCAATGATCAATTATCTGTACTACATCAGAAGTATAGAAATTAGAAGAGTATGGAAGAATTTTATCAAAATGCTATGGGAAAAATTTTCTACCCAAAATAAAAAGTGTAAATACATAGAACCTTTCATCACAGATCAAGTTGGAATAGAGAAATTTATAAACACATGAGATCTCAAAAATATATTGTAGAGGCATGGAAGAAAATACAAGACAAGCTCCAACAATAAAAAAGTACTACCTATAAAAAGAAAAGATACAAAATATCAAAGAGAACATCCAACTCAGAAGAGAGAATGAGGCAGTTTCAAAGGTATGATGAAAGATTCTCAGAAATTACCTATGAATTTCTGATCAAAAGTGACTAAGACCAGAATTCAACTGCACAAAACACAGCAGAAAGTGATGTTTCTCAGAACACATAATATGTATCATGGTGCTTGATTTGATGCCTGGGTTTGTTGAGAAATTTGAGAATAAATGATGTCTGATAATGAATGAAATGGAAATAATAGAGCAATTGTCAAATCCAGGAAAAAGGGAAAAAGAAAAGAAAGGAAATGCAATCATAGGGCTATAGGTTGAATTTATCCTCTCTAAACTTCACTTGGAAACTTGACTCTCAATGCAAAAGTATTACATGGTGGTGTGTTTGAGAGGAGATTTGCCATGAGAGTTTCACTTCAGGTAGAATTTTGACTTATTAAAAGGTGAGAGGGAACTAGCTATGCTGTTACTACTTTTTTTTATCCTTCCCAATGTGAAGATGATACAAAGTTTGTCCCTACCAGAAGCTCTGCTTTCATAACCCCATCTTGGAAGCAGAGATCTGGTCTTCACCTGACACTAAACCTTCTCACACCTTGATCTTCAACTTCCCAGCATCCAGACCCACAAAAAGTAAATTTCTGTTGCTCATAAATTCCCCAGTTTCAGTTATTTTATTGTAGTAGCCAATTAGACTTAGATACATAGTAAACTACACGACTCATCTGTGAACACTATTTATATAGTCAAATTACATAAATATCTGCATGTGAAAATGAGTAGGACATGGCAGTCCACTCCTGAAGCAATCCTAAAACAGTATCATTGAAAACTTTATGAGAATTCCTATGAGTCACACAGGACTTGATGGCACCTAATAACAACATATGAGAATTTAATCTTCCACTTCCTTAATAAAATTTTACTAGCTTTTCCTAAAAAATGAAAACTTAATAGCATGTTCTAGGAGTATATTATTTTGGAATTAATTTAAATAACAAAAGAAAGCTGAAATACATATTTGTGTGTGTGTGTGTGTGTGTGTCTGTGTCTGTCTGTCTGTCTGTCTGTCTGTCTGTCTGTGTGAAGAAAGTGGTCTGTCTGGGGCAGTTATCAGCAGTAAGCATGGGCAAGACAAGAAATATATCTTTGCTTTTAAAATATGCGAATTACTCCAGGAAACAATCACTAAATGGTGATGCCCTTTGTCTAAGATCAGGAGTGATGAAGAGAATAAAGGAAACAAGAAATACCACTGAGACAGAGTGCTCAGGGCCTGGCAGCAGAGGAAATGGGGAGAGATGGAAAGAATCAACTCTCTATCCTCCTTTCACATAGCTCATTTTTACTTCTGTCTTTCCTGACTGTGCACCTCTGATCTGTAACACCTGCACTTGACACTTTAGTGAACATATGCCTTCTGCAGTGCTGGTAACAATAGGTGACTGTCCCTATGATGCTTTTTTTTTTTCCAGCATTGGGAGGTTGAACCTAAGGCCATGCATGTGCTAAGGATGCACACTACCACTGAGCTGCACCTCAAGCTCTTTTTTTTTTTTAACTATTTTTTATTTTGAGACAGAGTCTCACTAAGTTTCACAGGCTGTCTCTGGCCTTTAACCTGCAATCCTCTCACCTAAGTTTCCTGAGTCATTGTGTCTACAGGTATGTTTCATGGCCCCTGTCTCCCATGAAGCATTTCTGATTCCTGAAGACCTAAAATGTTTCTTTCCCTGAACTTCTATAACTCCCATCTAGGAACCTTCCTGTTTCCATTATATGAGTGCCCTCTCCACAGGTAGAATCTGTTCTGATCAGCTCAATCTCCTTGCCTCACTTTACTTTTCTTTATAACTGTTGTTATTACCTGACAATATATCCATGACCAAAAGAATAGTTTTCATTTCAAAGTGCATTCAGAATAAGTGGAGCATTTAAATGCATATAAAAAATTGGTAGGATGAGTAGTAATAACAGCACTTTCATTTTTAATCTAATCATGTATTTCCTACATACTTCAAAATGGACATATTTTATTGTACTTTTTAAATATTTGAAAAGGTGATTTTTTATCATCAAAAACACAAAATATGCCAATAATGAAAATAAAATGCACTTGAAGGAAATGAGAAAGACCACAGCCAATCAGGGAGAGTAAAAAAAGTTTTAGGGAAGCTGTGGCTTTTGAGATGGTTCTTGATAAGTGAGCAAGTGCATAAAGGGAGAAGTTGAGGGTGGTACTTAGAAAGCACTTACAGAAGCAGCAAAAAGAGATACAGAGCATTAAGAGGGAATTTGAAACAGGTTGGGATCTGATGGCACCAGGAGAGACAATCACTGATAGGAAGAGAACTTCTTTGGCAGATATATTTGTGAGAAGGGTTGAAGTGAGTTAAGATATAAGGTATAGGATTTAGAAGAAGCAGCTGCCCTGACATGAACCTGTAGACCATGGACTTGGCAATCACCAGTTTCCTAAGACATAAAGAACAATACTGTAGACCTTTCACACCTAAACCCCAGGTACCCTCCCAGGGGAGCTTGGGATTTCACTAAGCACCTAAGAAGCACTTGTCCCAAAGTAATTTTTGTTTCATTATCATAATAAAACCCACATCCCTAGGTGGAGACTTAAGATGCTAATGAGACGTGCTTTATGAAGCAGGACCAGCTACTGTGTAGGTGCAGCCTTCACCCATCCGTTTCATGTGGAGATAAAGACAGGGCTGCACCTCTGGCTGAGGGTAGTTGTTACGGTTTGGACCTCAACTGTCCCCCAAAGGTCTGGTGTTTTAGTCCCTAGGCAGTGGCACTGTCCTGGGAGGTTGTGGAATTTTGGGAAGTGGACCTTTGGCAGAAGAAACTCCCTGGGGAGGGCCTTTGGAAGTTTTTACCCTGGATCCACAGCCCTAGTCCCTCTGTATTCCTGTTCTGCCATGTTGTTTGGTTGTCAGAAACACACCCTGCTCCACCATCACCATACCTGCCTTGCTGCCATTGTGGTCTGGTTCTCTAACTGTGAGCTCCCAATGAACTTGTTCCCTTGTAAGTTTGTTTGGATTGGTTTTTCTACTTCAGCAACAATAGTTGACTGGTACAGAAGGGTAGTAAAATGGAATATTGCCTGTGGAGACTTCCTTCACATCCTTTTCAAGTGGTGTTCCTTGTGCAGAAGCATACAAATATAGTTTCTATTCCTTCATTTGAATGTCTCAGGCTAATTCTTCCATGGCAAAGGTCACAAGGACCTATAGGCCTGTAATATTTGTGTGTCATGTCCTCTATGTCCTCCAAAGTGACTTCTCCCACTTTTTAGTATAGATGTTGTTGTTAGAAGCCATCAAGTTAGTTCCAACTCAGTGACCAAATGTTCAACAGAATGAAATATTCCTAGACGCTCTGCCATGCTCTACCCTATGTCAGTACTTCTCTGCTATTCATAGGGTTTTCAGTGGTTGATTGTTTCAGCATTGTTTTGGCAGTGGGCTGCCAGGCCTTCTGCCATTTTTACTGTGCTTGGTATTGAACCCAGAGCCTCAGAGAGCTCAGCACAACACTCTACCAACGGAGTTAAACCTGAGCCCTGCTCAGTTCTGGGAATTTGGTAGATAAAGATTCTTACCCTTTTTTAAGTGACAATTTTCAAAGAATCATGAAGATGTCTATTATCTCTCTATGCCTCAGTTATCCACACAACCTCTATCCTGCAAAAAATAAAATAGCTTCTCTGATTTTTTGGCATTAATGTTGTGAAATAAGGAAATAAGAACTATTCACCAGGCAGATAAAGCCCCATTTTCAGGAAAATTAAACATTTTATGAAACCATTATGGAAGAATATGTCAAAGCACAAAGTGCTTTTCTTAGCCTGAAATGACTCTTTCTTGGAGATAAGGGTGACCTGACTATTACATTTGCTACCTCATGTTACTGAGGGAGAAGTAAGCAATAATTTTCTATTTATGATATCATCATTTAAAAGCTTCTTCATCTTTCTTACACCATAGCTCTGAAATAAATAGAGAAAGGTTATGACTCTCAAAAGTACTGATTATTCAGCCAACACAGAAAAAGGATAGATGGATTACCAAAGGTCAGTGCAGTTGTGGGTGAACCTAGTTCTGCAAATTGATTAGGAAGACAAGGCTTGAAAAGCAATGGCTGAAGATGACTCTGCCTTCTTCTAGGTAGTTGTAGGAAATTAGCAGATTAGCAGATAATTTAACCTCCTTGAGCCTCAGTTTTCTCATCTGCAAATCTGAGATTAATAAACCTATCTAGCAACATCATTATGAATTGAATGACTTTGAGATTACTATTGTGGGTCCAGTTTTGTAAGGCACATATTTAGGAGGAGGCAATATGCTAAACATTTTACAAGTATCATCTGACTTAACCCTAATAGCAATTTGTAGGGTAGATACGTCAAGCTATGAAATGATTAAACTAAAATAAGTTTAAGTCCTGGAGCTACTGCCTTCTAGCTATGTGAATTTCAGCAATTACTTCATCTTTCTTCATCTCATTTTTTTAAAGAAAATAAGGGTAATTGTTCAGATTGGTTTTATATGACTCAAATTAGAAAATTGATCTGAAGTATTCAATTTATAGTTTGTACTCAAATGCTGCTTACTATTTTTAGGACAAAAATGATTGTTTGGCCTATAACTTAAGCACTATGTGAGCTGATGGACTAATAATAATAATAATAAATTCAATCAAAAGATTAATAATGTCTTGAGCCAGGCACAGTGATGCATGCCTGTAATCCCAACAGCTCAGGAAGTGGAGGCAGGAGGATAGCAAGTTCGAGACCAGAGGCAGTCTGCATAATTTAGCAAGACTCTGTCTCAAAAAAAAAAAAAAAAAAAAAAAAGCAAAAAAGTGGGCTGGGGTTGCTGCTCAGTGGTCCAGCACTTGCAAAACATGCAAGAGGGAGGCTGTGGGTTCAACTCCCGGTACTGGAAAAAAAATAGATTAATAACATCTCATAACAGTAGCAACCAGAGAGGTTATTCTTGGAAAACATTTTGGGGAATAGATTTTAGGAAAGTGCACCCACAGAATTGCTGACGTAGTGGTATATGTGTGTGTGTGTGTATGTGTGTATACATATATATGTATATATATATATATATGTATATCTGCAGCTGTAGCCCTGTGGCATCCGATCCCTTCAGATCTCGGAAGCTAAGCAGGGTCGGGCCTGGTTAGTACTTGGATGAGAGGCCGCCTGGGAACACCAGATACTGCAGGCTTGGGAGAAGGACCTGGCAACTCACTCCCAATAATCAATCTGCTATTGAAAACCCTATGAACAGCAGAGAAGCACTGACAATAGTGTTTCTTCTGTTGTATGTAGGGTCACTATGAGTTGGATACCGACTCAACAGCACCTAACAACAACAACAAATATATATATATATATATATATATATATATATATATATATATATACATATATTTGAGTTGAGTCCGACTCATAGGGACCCTCATAGGGTTTTCAATGGCTGACTGTTTCAGGATTGCCTTGGGAGTGGGTTGCCACATCCTTTTCCCATATTGCAGTGCTGGGAATTGAACTCGGGACCTCAGAGACTACAGAGCAGTCCTCTACCAACTGAGCTATATCCCAGCCCCATATATATGTATATATATTATATATGTGTTTATATGTATATAGTATATATGCATATGTTGGTACATACTGCCAGTATGCATATATATACATATATGTATATATAGCAGATATTATGTTTATATGAATGGGTTCATCAAAATTTCTCAAGCTGTACACTTAGGATTGACATTTATATATTTTAATAAAATGCCTTTTAATTATTACAAATGGTGTATATTGCAATCTATTTCCAGGTCCTTTATAAAGATCCTATCATCCGGCTAGGTGGGGTGGTGCATACCTGTAATCCCAGCAACACAGGAGGCAGAGGTAGGAGGATCACAAGTTCGAGACCAGGGGCAATCTGTGTAATTTAGAGAGACCCTGTATCAAAAAGTTCAGAAAATGGGCTGGGCATGAAGTTCAGTGGAACAGCACTTGCAAAGCATGCAAGCATGAGGCCCTGAGTTCAACTGCCTAGTATCGCAAAACAAAAAACAAAAAACAAAACAAAACAAAAAAATCCTATGATTTATTTGATCTATTTGATGAGTCAATTTGGCCAGTATTTCTTGGGCTATATTTCTGTGTGCTTAGAATATATTGGTGAATCCTTATTCTTCCTCTATTTTCACCCAATACCAGACTCATTTGATTTTATTGCTTTTACAATGTGTTCTAAGATCTGTTACACAAGATTCTCTTCTCAACTATTCTTTTATGTAAACATCTTGGTTCTCCATGGCCATCTCTTGTTCATTATAATCTTTAAACTTTGTAAATTTATTCCAAAATTCCTGTTGAGTATACATGTGTTGTTGCATAATTTAGAAAATATAAACTAATATCTTAATTTTACAAAACATAACTAAGTTTAATTACATTAATATTTTATACTTTTATGTATATACAATAGCTTATGGTTAAATTTCATTAGTTAATTAATTAATTAAATTATTATTATTCCTTTTTTATGATACTTGGGGATTGAACTCATGGCTTTACACATTCTTTGTAAGTGTTCTAACACTGGGGCACACCCCCAGCCCATTTTTAAAATTTTGAGTCAGGGACTTATGAAGTTATACAGGCTGCCTCTGGCATTACAGGGGTGGACCACTGTGCACAGCATAAAACTTATATTTAATTTTATATAACTTTTGTACCTTATGTCAATGAAAACATTATCATTTTTAAATAGTGTTTATTGCTAGTATAGAGGGAGTATCTTTACCTTTAGATATTTTACCTTGTATGCAGCCACCTTATTCAAATTTCTTATGATTCTAATAGTTTGTTTCCTCCATTGTAGTTTCTTATTGCTAATGAATTATCTATACTTCTTTTCATATTGAATCTTCTACGGCATTTAGGAAAAAGATAATAATGATAATACTGGTTGTTTTGCGTAGTACATTATTCAGAATTAAGTGGTTTTGGATTTCACCCTTTTGGATCATAAGAACTCTTGGGTTTTGAATCTACTCTTATAAAATTAAATTATTTTATTTTAAACTAGCTTTATTTAGTATGTGATTTTTATCAAATGCTTTTTTCCATTAATGTGGCTACAATCATATGATATTTCTTTTTTATTTGGTGGCATTGCAGATTAACCAGTAGTTTGAACCACCCATGAATTTCCTAGGTCACTAAGGATGTTTAGAATTATTAATCATAGGCTGGCATTATGTTTCATTACTCATAGGCTGGTATTTATATTTTAATATAGCCTTTCTAAGTAAAAATATTTATTTAGCATTTATGTTATTCACTCAAATTCATGCATTTTACACAAACATGTATGGACATATGGACACACATTGTTTATCTTCATCTTCCTCTATCTTGTGCAGTCTTTTCTAATTCATTCTTATGGGTAGATAGAAGTTTATTCCCACATATTTTATCATGTATTTATATAAAATAGCAGAAGTTCCTTCAGATCACCAATACAAGTAAAAAATTATGATCTAATTAATTTTAGTTTTTGATTATTATTTCCAATTTGGTTATAGTTGAAAATATAGTTTGAAAGTCATGAATTTAGTTCCAGGAAGCTTTTTGTACTCTTCCTGAGTTTTCTTAAGGGTTCTTACTATTATCACTGTTACTGTTTACATGTCTTTCACACTGATCTGTTTCAGAGCTTTGTTTTTCTGAATGCCTATTCTATTTTGGTGGCTTCCCTGTCTGTAAATTCCTCCGGATGACTACTTATGTTCTCATGTCAGTGCATGGGTTTCGTGTAAGTGTAATAGATTAATCCAGGTGGCCATAGTCTCAAGAGTGATAGAATGTTAAGTACTGTTTATCTCTGAAGACAAAAGGGCCAATAGAAGAAGGACCCAACTCTACCTGAGGGCACCAGGGGTCCTCTATGCTGTGCCTCCTTCTGCCAGTAACAGGGATGAGGTGAGCTGTTGATCACTATTTAGCCCTTTACTTTCTTCCTGAGGGAGATCAACCACACCCACATGGAACAGAGGCTGATACTCCCTACAAAGATTCCAGATCTTTGAGAGTCGCTCTCCCTAAAGGTTTTCAAGACAGAACTCTACAGAACTGATCCTCATGCTCTTTCCTGGCGTAGAACAGAGAAGACCTCAGAATCAGCTCTTTACTCTGAATCTTATTCCAGCCCCAAAGTTTACTTGCACTTATCTTCCCACTGTCTCCAACAGATGCTGGGTACATAATGAGTGTTTAGATTAGAGATGACAGCAGAAGGGATTTGAAACAACAGCTAAGATGCCACATTTATATCATGTCTCTCACCTAAGGCTGTATATCATTGAGAATTTTCGGCAGTTCTTCTAACTATAACCTGGAGTGTCACACAAATATTCAGAACTCCTCCAATAACTCTTTGCCAAGTCTCTTTTTCTCCTTTTCCTCCCCTCTTTCCCTCTATTTTCTATCCAAGAATTTCCATAGTACTAGAAAAACCTCCCACTCTGCCAATTTCATGTTCTTATTTTCTACATAATACTATTTCCCGGATCAATAAAACATTCATTGTCGTCCAACCATCATCTCTTTGTTTTGTCCCACATTCTTCCCTTCACCTCATCCTCGATGCATGGCTACCTGTCCAAATTTCATTGTTCCATCATTGTTCATCTGAAATTAAACTTGTTGTTGTTACTGTTAGGTACCATCAAGTCAGGTCCAACTCATAGCTACCTTCATAGGGTTTTCAATGGCTGATTTAGTCCTCATGAATTTCTGCTGTACTCCTTTCCTTTCCATACATTCTAGATATATTTAAATCTCATTGCACCTTAATTGTCAAATATGTGTCTCTCTGTGTTTGTATGCATGTGTGTATATGTGATATGCATTTACCTAATTGTTTCCCCTGGATTCTGAATTCTTCAAGAGTTTGGACAGTATTTTATGCTATTTTTATCCCCCACGCTTAATACAGTTAGGTACATTCCTGGTACACAGTATTTATGTGATTTGAATTTAATTGGGCACAATAAATATACCTCAAAAGCAGTGACTCTCCAACACCTGTACAGTCAGGGTTCCTGTGAGGGTGGTATATTTGGGCGAAGGTGACTTTGAACATGAGTCTCCCTGTATCAACATTACCAGCCCTTCTTGCCCTTCACTCCCAACTCTGTCTTCAGCCCCAATAGTTTCAATTCTTTACTGCCAAAGTGCCCAAGAATGCAGGGGCAGATCCTGAAATGTTGTGAAATGCAGCCACACAGTGTTTAACAAACAACATAACAAAGGCATCTGTCACAATGCATCGCCTTATGTTCCTGGGAGATTTCCGCCAGCACGGTGGCATGCTCACTGACTTTTCTCTTCCTCTCTGCTCACTCTCTCTAATTATATGTGGCATTCTCTCTCCATCACACAATGAAAGGGGCCCTCAATTTGGCAGGAAATGGAGAAGATTGGCTAGGGAATAAATCCTGCCACAAGCAACATTTCCTTCTCAGACAGAAAATTTGAGCCAGGTCACCTATATGAATTGATTTACAGGGATTGAAAGGCCATTTCATGCCTAAATAAACCCATCTGACTGACAGAAAACCAAAAATATATCTATTTTCTCACTTTTGTCACTAAAGCTTCAAATCTTTAGAACCACATTCCATGTTCTCATTAATCTGATTCTTACCCACTTTTCCATCTACACCTCTGCCTGCATTTTCTCAACAACAAAGCTGGTTCTAACTTCTGCATTTTATAGGCATCTTTCACCCCAAGTCTATGCTGCTTCACCTCATAGAACAAAAACTCACAGAATGCAAGCTCAAGTATCAATAACAGCCTGTTGCATTTCATGCTTTTTGTGACTCAGAAACTGTGCAGAATGATTTTATGCATTTATTTCATGAAATGCTTATAATAATCTTATGAAAAATATGGAATTATTTTTCCTATATGTTAGGTACTGGGATTTAGCTCAGTTGGTAGAGCGCTGCGCTGCAGTCTCCGAGGACCCGAGTTCAATTCCCAGCACCGCAAAGATGGGAGAAGGACCTGGCAATCCACTCCCAAGGCAATCCTGGAACAGTCAGCCATTGAAAACCCTATGAGGGTCGCTATGAGTTGGATACCGACTCGACGGCACCTAACAACAACAACAACAACAATATGTTAGGTAAGGAAACTGGAGATTAAACAGAGTTTAAAAAATTAGGTAAAATAAAAATAATATTGCACACCTAGCGAGTAGGTGGCAGATCTATAATTTATCATCTTTGTTATAAATGTGTAAGTGATTAACAGACTATGCCCCTATTCCTAACTCTGTAGATTCCTGTCTCAAACTTGGTGAAAAGCTTAGGTCGCATGCCACGTTCCCTACAAAACCTCCCACAAAACCTCCAGAGGTCTCTGGAGATGGAATTGTTCCTGTCCTGTCTGTTCCCCACATCATACTTCAGTTCTCCTCTCCTAGTCCACACAAATGAGTCCACTCAAACCAGGGAAGAAAAGTATCCTTTATGGGACTGCCTTTGTTCACCTACACAGGAGTGAAACTTCATCAGGCAGCTCCTTATTTTTCTGCTCCTGAAGATATGTTTCCATGTAGATCTGCATTACATCAGGGTAAGCTTTATTGTTAGGCGCCTTCAAGTGAGGTCCGTCTCATAGTGACCGTATGTGCATCAGAATGAAACACTCCCTGACACTATGCCATGCTCGGCAGTATTATCAGTGCTTCTCTGCTATTCATAGGGTTTTCAATGACTGATTGATTTGGGGGAGTGGGTTGCTGAGTTGTTCTCCCAAGCCTACAGCATCTGGTATTCCCAGGTGGTCTCCCATCCAAGGACTAACCAGACCCACTCTTAGCTTCCGAGATCTGCAGGATTGGATGCCAAGGTGCTATGGCTGCAGACTAGGGTGAGGGTGAGGCCAGCTAAGTCAACTTTTGAATTCAAATTAATTTTGAGCCAGTTTTGAAATCTAGCTATTATGTGAATTCCATCTGCCTTTACTCCCTGGAATGTATACTATTTTTCCTCCCATTCGATTCACTGACAATCATTGGCATTACAACCAGTACTCTTGAAATAATGAAAGCTTAATAATTGTGACAGCATTTGGCCCTTCTTAGAATATTGTTTTATTATTCAACACATTTATTCACTCACCAAATATTTATTGAACAACTATTATGTGTTCTAAGTATTAGGGACTCAGTAGTAAACTGCCGCAACTTGGCACTTATTCAAAATAGTTTATTGTCTAATCACATTAGCAGTCCAATTGGCAGGAAAAAATGCAGTGGGTTATGGAACAAGGCCAGGCGTTGTTAAAAATAACGGCATATACCCCTTCTGCTTATTATATATTGACATTGTACTTTACAAAGATTAAATTACTGTATCTTTATGAGATCAATCCCTCTATTATTTCTATTTTACAGATTACTTCTTGAGATAAATTATGTTATTATCTTTATTTTGCAGATGAGGAAAATGAGGTTCTGAGAGGTTATGGAACTTGGCCAAGTTCACAGACTTAGCAAATGGTGGAGCTGGGATTTGAATTCATGCTAGGCAGAGCAGGTTCCAGGTTATTACCTGCCATGTCAGTGCTAAAGCAGTACAAGCTACACCTTGCAGCAGAATCTAAGTTTGTATGATTCATTGTATTGAATGACATCAATGATCTGGTACTATTTTAGCATTGTTATGAACAAACTACAAACCTCTGGAGTATCTGGCATCTCAAGAGAAGCCTCCTCTATATGCCTTCCATCCTCACACTGAAGAGACAGCTATAAATGAGGGAGAGTTATTAGCAACCTGGGGAAATGCGGCTCCTAGAGGACACTGGCAACATTGGAGGCCCTTTTTAATTTACTCTACTGCAGATAAAGGTGGCACATTAGTCACCTTACCATCACTATAACATAAATCTGTAATAATCATCTTTTGAATTTTGCTGTTGTTAAGAGCCATTTGTCCAGTTTGACTCGTAGCAACCCTATGTACAACAGAATGAAACACTCCCCAACACTATGCCACACCTGACACTATGTCAGTGCTTCTCTACTATTCATAAGGGTTTCAATGGCTGATTGTTTGGGGGTTGCTTTGAGAGTGGGCTGACCTGTCCTTCTCCCGGATTTTACAATGCTGGGGATTGAAATCAAGGCCTCAAGAGAGCATAAAGCAGCACTTTGGCAACTGAGCTAAGCCCCAGCCATGAACCTACAAGGGGAAAAGATTTATTTTGGCTGATGATTTTGGAGTTTCTAGTCCACAAACAGCTGGAGTTTAGCTCAGTTGGTAGAGTGCTACTCTGCACTTTCTGAGGACCCACATTTAATCCCCAGCACCAAAAAAAAAAAAAAAAAAAAAAAAAGAGAGAGAGAGAGAGAAAGATGTGGCAGTCCATTCCCAAACAATCTTAAAGCAATCAGCCATTGAAAAATTCAAAACCCTCTGAGGGTCACTATGAGACAGACAGATCAAGGGCACCTAACAACAACAGTCCATGATCAGGTGGCCTCGTTACTTTGAATGTGTGGTGAGGTAGCACATTGTGGTGTGTGTATGGTAGAGCAAAATTGCTCACTTTATACCCAGGGAGCAAAAAGATTGAAAGGAGGAGATTAAGATCTCTCCATCTCCTAGAGGGCACACTCTCAAGAACCTAAAGCTCTCCCAGGAGGCCTCACCTCCTAAAGATTCGATCACCTCCCAATAGTGCCACCCTGGGGACTAAGCCTGTAACCCATAAGTATTTGGGGTAACATTCAAGATCCAAATTGCAGCAGTTTAATGCTGCTGTCATCTAAAGAATAGAAGCGAGGGATGGTGCCACAGACCCCACAATGCAAGGGAAAGCTTTTCAGGATGAAGAATTAATGTACCACTAGTGTTGCTATTGAGAAACCCTGGGATACAGGAAGGAGGGCCTGAGAATTTGACATAAGATGCTAAGACCAATTTAGTGGACATTAAATTCCTTTTCCTCATGTGCCTGTTCCATGGCATGTTCAAACGGCCCCATGTGTTTACATTTCACTGCTTGAAAGGCCCTTATATCTGTCCCAATGCTCAGGGGATAGAATTAGCTTGGCACTTTGATTGCACATCTGTAAAAAATTTCTTCTTTGGCCTGCACACCCCCAATTTCCTTAGAGTATCACAATTGGAGTTGTGGCTATTGTTCATTTATAAACCTGTCTTTGTCTAGTTCTTCAGCCAGCCAGATGAGGGCAGATGGCACATTAGCTTCCAGCCAACCAAAGAACATGACATGGAATGAATTCTGCCCTTTTAAAGATCCACCTGGTGTCTGGGCTTACGACACAGCCCCAAAAGCTTTGTGCACAGTAATTTCTTTATTTCCCCTACTATTCTGGTCCTATTTGTTTGTGTAGCATGTCACTGAGCCTCCCAGCATAGCAGATCAAATCACTTATGGATCTCAATTCTTGATCATTTGGTAATGGTCCTGGCACCCTGTTCCCCATGGGTTGAGGATTAGGATCTATGCCTCTCAATTTCTGAACATCCTACTGCAAGCAAATATATGCCTCTTAAAAACAGGTTCTGTCTCCTATTTCTCTATGATCACTAGCTGCAGGATTTTGGCATGTTACCTCATCAACTGATGTATCCTCATTCTCAACCTTAATGGAAATTTTCCAATGTATCTAACATGATGTGAAGTTTTTATAAACAGTAAATCTTAATCTTTGCAATTCTGAGGCAGACTACCCTTCAAACAAAAGAAACATGTGAAGAGGCATAAAATAACAAACGTCATATAGCTACTAAAGGGTAAAATTAGGATAAGAAACAGTCTTATCCACTTACCCAATCTGTTTATCCCCTCAAACTGAAGAAATATCATCTAAATTAACATAACTTCTCATTACAGATTTATTGCCAGGATCACTTTCAATAACCAGGGTCATGGTCCAGCCTTCTTTCTAACTCATCCCTTTTGACTTCTCTTTTATTCCAGTCTGTTGTGCACCTATTTAAGCCTCCTTCACTCCAGATGACATTGGTTTGCACAGACTGTGACCTCAAGTACACTTTCTGGATCCTTACTACCAAACACAACTCCTTTCACTACACTAACCAAGCAATCCTCCTTCTATCTTTTCAGAGGATACAATCTGGATTTCTGTGATTCTGTTCCATTATCACTCAGCACCTAGAGAAAGTAAGGTTTAGAATTATCATTTTAGTCCCCATCAGCAATAGTGTCAGTATTGTCATCCATGCCACTGTTACAGGACAAATGAAGCAGGAGACACTATGGGCAAGTTCAGAAGAGCTTATTACACTGGTGTGTGTGGCCCAGTGGTATGCTTTCCAAAGACTGAGACACAAACAAAGGAAGCTCAGGATTTTTATTGGTTTCCTGGGACGGGCTGGCTCACAAGAGCAAAACAAGCCTGGGAAAAAGCAAAGCATGATTATAGAAGTAGAAAAGGGTGGTAAGTCATCTACCAACTTATGTGGGAAAAAAGGTTGGGGCACAATTTCCTCTACAATGAGAACAAAGACCAAGTCATTCTGTAGTTTTGTCTAGTTAAGTCACAGGAGGCCTATCATAAGAATACAGTGTTTGCAAGGTCTCCTCCATAATACCATAAGAGTTCACACAAACGTCCTTGATAACAACTTAAGTAGTCATCAGCTAAAAACTCAGGAAGACAAGCAGCTCCTGAGGAAGGATTTGCAAGACACAGGGGAAGGGGGCTTTCTCCATCAGGTTCCCTTAGGGCCCTGCTTCACTATCTTAGCCACTCTTATCATTAATATCATCATTATCACCATTTTCTTTATCATTATCATGGTCTTTGTCATCATTACCATCCTGGTCATCACCATCACCATTATCCTCCTCCTCATCATCAACATTTAACTTTATAAATACAAAGAATAGAAATATTCATGATTACCAGTTCATAAAAGATTGGTTGGAGATGTAGGACACATAGACATGTGCGAAAATGAGTAGCAATACAAAAGAACAAGAACTCAGTCTATCAGTACATCTCCCAGATATTAGAAAAGGGTTAAGTTGGAGTTTGAGAGGAGAATCATCAGGATGACTATGAGAGAAAATAAAATATGACCAACACAGGTCGGTTTTACCTGGGTGTGTAAAAGTTGATGAGATTTTAAGTTAATATGTATATGTGTGTATGCATTTGTGTGTGTGTATATACATACATATATATATACAAATGATGTTAATAAATACTAGAGATAGAGAAATTCATGAGATTTTCAGGTTAAGGTAAAGAGATGAGTTTAGACATACCTATGTGTCTACATAGGGCTGGGATTTAGCTCAGTTGGTAGAGCGCTTCTCTGCAGTCTCTGAGGTCCCAAGTTCAATTCCCAGCACTGAAAAATGGGAGAAGGACATGGCAATCCACTCCCAAGGCAATCCCGAAACAATCAGCCATTGAAAACCCTATGAGGGTCACTATGAGTCTAACTCAACTCAACGGCACCCAGCAACAACAACAACATGTGTCTACATATGTATATTTAGACATCTACAGCTGATCTTTAGTTTGGAAAAACAATGAGAAACTATAGATGAAGTGTGGGAACTAGAGTAGAATGACTATTTGGTTGGAAGTTATCTCCCTGGTCCTGAGCAGACACACAACTTAGAATCAATAACATCCATAGTCCTAAGAAAATCTGGTCAATAATGAGGAAAATTATCTTAAAAATCTTTGTTTAATAATTAGTCTGACCTAACATTCGCATTTATTATCTCATGTGACACTTTGAGTAACTCTCTTATATATCGCTAGTTTCCCTCTAAGCTAGGTTTCATTTTCAAAATAAGAAAAGGGAAAGGTTAAGAGACATTCAAGGATTTAGGACTATCCAAGTAGAAAGCTTGAATATATGTCTGCTCGCTTCTTTTAGGAGAAATTAGAGGACTCATATTATGTTTCAAGGTAAGAAATGAAGAAGAGCCAGTCAAAAGATTTCAAGCAAGGCATACAATAGTGTTTCCTACTTGAAAACTATGTATACAGATGCACATAACATATTTGGACTTGGAAGTAATGGAATTGTACAGTTCTTGGTTTCTTACTGTCTTGATAGTCTCAGCCTCCCTCCTCCTCTTCCACCAGATGGTTGTAATGACCTCTATCTCCAGGGCTATAAACAAAAACAAATTAGAACTAAAATATCTATAGTACAGGTTGCTATTAGAAATAAAACACCTGTGACTCTGTGCTTTACAAAAAAATGTTGTCATCTTGAGAATAATTTCATTCTATCAAATGCTCTGGTTTCTACACCATGACCATTTTCCTCCCCAAAGAAAAAGAAGAAAAAAAAGCCCATCCCACATATTTCAATAACAAAGTAGCCGTACTGCTTCCCCAAGATACTGGTAAGCAGCAGAGAAGCTATCAGAAGGAAGGGGAAGAATTCAGCAGAATCTAGCTAAAGAAATATCAAGATAGCAGTTTAATAAACTCCCCTCTGCTACAGTTGCAGCCTTGAATGGTCATCTCCCTTCAGAGTGACACTTTTCAATTATGAGATGGTTGAGAGTGCTCTGGGTAGATCTGCAGCTGGCTGCTCTTCCCTCGTCCAATTCTTCACATATGACGGGAATATAAACCCTCATTGCTCTAGCCACCCTTTTTCATAAAGTAGTAGTAAAAGAGTGGGATGAGCTACATATATATATATATATATATATATATATATATATATATATATATATATATCTATCTCCTAATGGGATCCTGCTAAGGTGGTGACTTACTAGGGAAAACACTCATGATCTCATTTTGGAGAGTTTATTAAGGTTAATATTAACTTTAAATTATTAAAATATTTCAGGTAAAGGAAATTGAATGTTCAATGACAGCTTAAAGACTACATATTCTTGAACTAATAAGTAATTTGGTGTGACTAGGTCATAGAATGCCTGCAGTCATATCACTGTGGCATCCAATTCAGTCAGATCTTGGAAGCTAAGCAGGGTCAGACCTGGTTAGTACCTGGATGGGAGACCTACTGGGAACATCAGGTGCTGTAGGTTTGGGAGAAGGCTTGGCAACCCACTTCCTAAAAAACAATCAGCCATTGAAAACCAGAAGAGACAGACACTAACTCAATGACACCTGACAACAACAACAAGGTCATAGAATGTGAGTTAGGAAATTGGGACAGATTCAGGGCAGAAAAAGAGGAAGGATATCATAATTAGTTATCTACTATTTTATATGCTATTTAATATATGCCATGTAAAAACAAACAAAAGAAGCAATTAAATCTGTGCTTAAAACTGGGACTTACTCATAATGTTTTCGCTTTTTTTTCCCTTTTGCTTTGTTGATAGGATCTCACACAATTACATAGGCTGCCTCAGGCCTTGAACTTGCTATTCTCTTGCCTTAGCCTCACGAACAGTTGGAATCACAAGGTATGAACCATGGTGCCTGGCTATAAATATTCCATGAGTTTTGTCAAATGGAATTTTTAAACTATACAAATCTCCTAAATTCAGCCTAAGACTAAAAATCCTCTCACAGACATGAGCATTTAAGATATGTTCTCTGGGTTCCAAAAGTTTATGATAAATGTACTTAGAAAAAGCAAAAGAGAAAAAAAGTATAACCAAACATGTGCAAAACTGAGAAAGCCAAATTAATTTCACAATGGCAGAACAAAACAAAACAAAAAAGCCAAAAATTATAGCTGAGCAATTAGAGTCTAAAGTCTGTCACATTGAATAGGGTTTAAAGAATAGAATTGATGAAGGAAAAGTGGATTTATTTACAAGCTGGCCCAGACTGTGAAGGGAAAAACAATTTTTAAAGGTTCTCTTCTGCTTCCCTGGGGTAGATTCCCATGTTTTATAGTGAAGACGAATACCAACAACTGAGATAAATGATGGAAAGTATGTAGATTAAGCTGTTAGCTGGTGTTATTTGAACTGGTAGAAAATTCTCTCCATGGCAAGGATTCTTTAGTTTCCCAGTAGGGTCTCTGCTGCTGAGTTCTCATGCCTCCAACATCTATGTCCATGTAGTTTGAAGTAATAATTATTATTTATACAATAACTAGACAAACACACACATGCAAAAGTTAGAGTTAAAATATACTTGTGGAATATTGGAGAAAAGAGAGATTCCTAATGGTTGAATCTTCATGGATGACATCTGGAAAAATATCGAGAACTGTGGGCCAAGAAGCATTAGTATGGGTTAGAGTTTAGAGGTTTGAGAGACCACAATGAATGATGGATGGGAATAGTGAAGGGAAAATAGGCAAGACTGGTCAATGGTGGGGTGATTTTCTGGATTGGACTGATTAGTATGTAGCAGATGAGAATATACCTTCTTTGGAAGAAAAAGCCTTATCTTTGAGCTTCTTATCTATCATTTACTTGGAACAAGTCACCTACCCTTTCTCATAATAGAGACTTATTCCTTATTTATGCAGCAAACTTCCTTTCTCACAGGGTTTGTTTCTTCTATCATTCAAATTATGTTAGCACAGTGATTACCATACATGTAAAAGACTTACTCTATCCTTCAACCACTGGTCATGTTATTTGGTACAGAGATGCTTATCTAGCTCAAACCATACTTTTCTAAACAGAGCCCTTTCCAGAGAATGGGGAGATTATACATTTAAATTTCATTAAAGAGAATTTCCCTCCCATGATGAGTCATAACTAGTGAAAGTAGAGAAGTCTCAGCCCTATTTTATCGCTTTCTCCCACCCCCCTCTCTCCCTCTTTTCAGCAATTAGAAGTATCTGACAGAACCAATTGCTAACTACTAGACTACTAGGGATACCTTATAGAGGTAGGTGTTCTGCAAGGATGTAGAATAAACATAAAATATATAAAGAAGTAAAGAAAGACAACAGATATATAGTGAGATTTCTAGAGGGAATGGAGTCACTACATTTATTCATTACAATACTTAGATTTATCAATTTCTGCCCTGTGGTTTTTGTGTCCCTGTTAGTATCTCAATCAATTTTGTATTGCTATAACAATATGCTTGAGGCTAGATACTTTATAAAGAAAAGGGGTTTGGTGGGCTCATGATTCTGGTGTCTAGAAGAGCTAAAGAACATAACACTGGCCGGGCATGCTGGTGCATGCCTGCAATCGCAGCAACTCGGGAGGCAGAGGCAGGAGGATCACAAGTTCAAGACTAGTGGTAGTCTGCATAATTTAGTGAGACCCTGTCTCAAAAAGTAAAAAAAAAAGTGGCTGGGAGTGCAGCTCAGTGGTAAGGCACTTGGAAAGCATGCAAGCACAAGGCTGTAGGCTCCATCCCCAGTAGCACAAAACCACATACACACACACAAAAAAAAAAAAAAAAAAAAAAAAAAAAAAAAAAAAAAAAAAAAAAAAAAAAAAAAAAAA
>VMDO01011340.1:28819-45906 GCA_007922755.1 Pedetes capensis | reverse complement strand
GAAATAGCCATGTGTAGAAGGGGACCAGGCAAGTCAGGTAGCCTTACTTTATAACATTCTCTTGGGAGAACGAATCCAGACCCAGAAGACGAGATGTACACACTTGAGACAATATTAAACCAATCATGAAGGTAGAAGCCATATGGCCTAATTATCTTTTACCAGGCCCCAACCCATTCAAGTGTGGTATCAATAGCTGGTGCCTCTAAGAAGACTGACTACATCAGATGGCAAAGTCAGGTTTATTCTACTATTAGATGCTATTTTCCTGGAGGATCTAAGAGTAAATAAAATCTGTCTGGAACTAGTAATCACTTTTTACAAAAAATCCTACGTATCTGTGTACTTGTGTTTGTGTGAGTGTATGTGCATGTAATTGGAAATTGCACAGCAATGTTAATTGTTAGCTTGTTGATAATGTTCCTCAATGTAATACTTTATTATGAACTGAGAAGTAAAATATCACTTAGCCTCTGTCAAAAATAAGCTCAAGTCAAAATTTTGGTACCTAAGGGTACCCTTAGGTACCATTAGCTCTCCTCAAGTCAAAATTTTGTACCCTTAGGAATAATACACAGAAAAAAGAAAATCTTGTGGTATGAGAGTAAAGGAAACAGAAATGTTGTGATTGTTAGGTGCCATCGAACTGAGTCTGACTCATAGTGACGCTATGTACAACAGAAAAAAATAATTCCTGACACTCTGCTAGGCACATGATATTTTATAGTTTTAAGAACATAGTTACAGTCACTGTGTCAATGCCTCTAGTTAAGGGTCTTCCTTTTTTGTTGTTGACTTGTCACTCTCCCAAACATTATGTCCTTCTCCAGAGATTGGTTCTTCCTGACAACATGTGCAAAACACAGAAGATGCAGTCTAGCTGTCCTTGCTTTCAGGTAGGACTCTGGTTGCACTTCTCTAGGACAGTTTTGCTGACTCTTTTGGCAATCCATGATAAATTCAACATTCATCTCCAGCACCATAATTCCAAAACACTATTTTTTTCTGTTTTCCTTATTCATTGTCCTGCTTTCATAAGCAAATGATGCAAGGCAAAACAACATGGCATGAGTCAGGTGCACCTTTTCTTTACTGTGATGTCTCAACTTTTCAACATTTTAAAGAGGTCTTTTGCAAGAGCTTTTCCCAATGCAATGCATCTATTGACTACTTGACTGCTACTTCTGTGAATACTGAAAGTAGAACAAAGTAAAGCAAAATCTTGGAAAACCTCAATCTTCTCCCAATTTATTATAGTTGTTTATTGACCCAGTTGCAAGGATTTTTGTTTTCTTGATGTTAAGGTGTAATCTATATTGAAGACTGTGTTCTTTGATCTTCATCAGTAAATGCTTCAAATCCTCTTCAGTTTCAGCAAGCAAAGTTTTGTCTTCTGCATAGCATAGGATATTAATGTGTCATTCTCCAATCCAGGTGCCAAATTCTTCTTAATGTCAAGTGTTTTGGATTCCTTGCTTAGCATAGAGATAGAAGAGTTAAGGTGAAATGGTACAGCCCTGATGCATACCTTTCTTGACTTAAAATTAGCCAGTGTTTCCTTGTTCTGCTCAGATGACTGCCTCCTGGTCCATGTACAGATTTCTCATAGAATTCCTCATCTCTTGGCATAAACAAGTGAGCACCTCCAGTGCTGTATCTGTTTCTTGAAACACCTGTATTGATATTCCCATCAATTTTGGGAAATGTGTGTTTTGCCAGTTCCTTCAAAGCACTTTCCATTTCTTCCTTATATACCATTGATTCCTGATCATGCACAAACTCTTGAAATGGGTGGTCATCTACAAATTCTTGTTGGTATAATGACTCTGTGTATTCCTTCCATCTTCCTTTGATGATTTCTGCATTGTTTAATATTTTCTCTGTAGAATCCTTTATTATTGCCCCTTGAGGCTTAAACTTTTTCTTTAATTCATTAAACTTGAGAAATCAGAGCATGCTTCCCTTATGATTTTCTATCTCCAGCTCTTTTCACACGTCATTACAATATTTCATTTTGTCTTCTTGAGCTGCCTTTTGAAATGTTCTCTTTCATTCTTTAATTTCATCATGTCTTGCTTTCACTTTAGTCACTTGATGTTCAAGTGGATATTTCAGAATCTCTTTTGACATGCAATTTAGTGTTTTCTTTTCCCCCATCTTCTTACTAACCTTTTATTTTCCTCCTGAATAATGTGTTTGATGTCATGCCACAAATCATATGGTCTTCTATCAGTGTCTAATGCATCAAATCTGTTCTTGAGGTAGTCTCTGAGCTCAGGGAGGATATACTCAAGGTCATACCTTGGCTCTCATATATTTGTTCTAATTTTCTTTAGTTTCAACTTGAACCTGCATATGAGCAGTTCATGGGCTGATCCACAATCATCACCTGGTCTTGTTCTGACTTTGGCTATTGAGATTTTCTATTGTATCTTTCCACAAATATAGTCATTTTGTTCTTGCATGTTCCACCTGGTGAATTCCATGTGTATATCCATCATTTATGTTGGTGAAAAAAAACATATTTGCAATGTAAAGGTCATTGATCTGACTATCAGATGATCTCTAGCATTGCTTCTCTCACTAAGGCCATATTTTCCAACTACTGAACCATATTCTTTATTTCCAGCTTTTGCATTCCATTCACCAGTAATTATCAGTACATCCTGATTGCATGTTTGATCAATTTCATACTACAGGTGCTAACAAAAATCTTCCCTCCCCTCATTTGTGTCCCTAATGATAGGTGAGTACATTTGAATAATAGTCATATATTAACTGGCCTTTCTGGTAGGTGTGTGGATATTATTCTGTCACTGACAGCATTGTACTTCAGGACAGATCTTGAGATGTCTTTTTGGATGATGAATTCAACCCCATTTCACTTTAAGCTCTCATTCCCATAATAGATGATATGACTATCTGATTCAAAATAGCCCATTCCTGTCCACTTTTGCTCACTGATGCCTGGAATGACAATGTTTATGTGCTCCATTTCCTTTTTGATAATTTCTCATTTTCATTCATACTATGTGCCTTCCACATTACAATTATTCATGGATACTTATAGATATTCCTAGGAGAAGGACTTGGCAATCCACTCCTGAAGCAATTCCAGAACAATCAGCCATTGAAGACCCACTGAAGGCTGCAAATCAGATTCAACTTGATGGCACCTAACAAAAACAACATAGTTGTTCCTTCTCATTTTGAGTTGTGCAACATCAGAAAATGGTGATTCCTAGGGCTTTACTCCATTCCTGACATTAAGGTCAACTCTACTTTGAGGAGGCAACACTTCCCCAGCTGTCTTTAGAGTACCTTCCAACCTGGCAGCCTCATTTTCTAGCACTATATCTGATAGTGTTTCTCTGCTATTCATAGGGTTTTCAAGGGCACCCCTGGCAATCACACAAAGGAAAGAAAATCTTACAGTATCTGAGTAAAAGGAAACAGAGAAAATTAATCTAAAAATGTATGTACTAATCCTATATTAGCTGGCCCAAGAGTGTCAAAAGATTAGTAGTCACTACACTGACCCATGGTTCCATGCCCACTAGTAAATAAAGCTCCATCACTCAACAGCTAAAGATATGTCCCTGATAGAAGGTGCTAAGTAGGGAAAAACAAATGGGTCCTCTGCAGCCATATGTTTCCCAGTCAAAATTTTGAGACATAAATATCGATGTCAATTTCCTCTGAGACAAATGGCTTCAGTGATGATCACAACTTCCTTGGTAGATTATTATCTACCTATTGCAAATAGCATCATTTCTGGTAGATAACATTCTTTACAAATGGCCTGGTCAGTGGCCAGTAACACTCTGTATATGAAGACAAGTGTCTCTTTCTCTTGAATAGGCAGGAGGACCACTTTTGAAGCAAGACCTCTTGTGTATAAAAGGGAAAACCTGTTTTACCACTTAAGAAGGCCAGCCTAAGTCAAAAAGATGGAGGAAATATGGCAAAGTTGAGGATAAGATAAAGAAATGCAAGGCATATATGTCCCCTTAATAAGATACAGACTTATAAACCTCCAAATCCCCACCCATTGATGTCTGTAGACCTTTACTACTGTTCCTGCCTGCTTTCTGAGTACTAACTCAGGAAGTATAATTTTCTTCTAACCTCATTTTTCCATTTCCCTTTTCTTGACAAAATCCCATGCTTACTTGGCCTAACTTTCAGGGCAATTCCCCTAGCTCTAATTCCAATAAACCATCCTAGCGTTTCTTTCTGTTGTTGTTGTTGTTGTTGTTGTTGTTATTGTTAGGTTCCATCGAGTCAGTATCTGACTCATAGTGACCCTCATAGGGTTTTCAATGGCTGACTGTTTCAGGATTGCCTTGGGAGTGGATTGCCAGGCCCTTCTCCCATTTTTGCAGTGCTGGAAATTGAACTCGGGACCTTAGAGACTGCAGCGCAGTGCTCTGCCAACTGAGCTAAATCCCAGCCCTTTCTTTCTGTAGTGGATTTTAAAATTCTTTTATCAACAAGATCTTTAAGAGGAACCCTGCATACCAAGGCACCATCTTCATCTTGTTACCATCTTCTCCCATCAGGTGTACAGCCATACCCCCCTGGCATCTGATCCCATCTGCTCTCAAAAGCTAAATGGGGTTAGGCTCAATTAGTCCTTGAATGAGAGACCACCAGGGAATACCAGGTGCTGTAGGCTTGGGAGAAGAACCTGGAAACCTACTCCCCCAAACCAGTCATCCATTGTAAACCTTATGAATAGCAGAGAGGCAGTGACATAGTCCCAGGGATGACACAGTGTTAGGGAGTGTTTCCCTCCTTTGTATATAGGGTCACAATGAGTTGGACGTGACACATTGACATCTAACAATAACAAAAAATTATCTCCCATCATTTAGATGCAAGGATACAGTACTTGGCCCATTTCATAGCAATGCTGTCCTGTCAGGTTTCCTTAGGCTATCCTCTATTTCTTTCCCAGCAGACCTTGCATCTGCTGGCTATGAAGTCTCAGTTTCTTCCTTTTGCACATGAATAAGAAAAACTGCTAGCCTTCCTAATCTCTTAGGTAATTAAGAGGGATGACTCACTTAGCTCCTTGTTGTTGGGTGCCTTTGAGTTGGATCTGACTCATAGCAACCCTATGTCAACAGAACAAATTACCATCCAACTCTGTGCCATGCAGTCTTTTTATGTTTGAGCTCAATGTTGCAGACACTATGTTTCCTCTGATTTTGAGTCATTGCCACATCAGCAAACGATGTCCCAGGGGCTTTACTTCATTCCCATCATTAAGGTTGACTCTACTTTTAGGAGTCAACTCTTTCCCTGTTGTCTCTTGAATGCCTTCCAGCTTGACAAGCTCATTCTCAGGCACTGTATTTGACAGTGCTTCTTTGCTATTCATAGCTTTTTTAATGGCTAATTGTTTCAAGAACAGGATAGCAGGTCCTTCTCCTTAGTCTGTCTTATTCTGGAAGCTCAGCTAAAGCATGTCCACCATGCAAGGCCCTGCTGGTACCTGAAATACCTGTGGCACAGCTTTCAGCATCATAGCAACATACAAGCCCCTACAGAATGACAAGCTATAGGCATGTGACAGACACCTAGTAGGTACTAAATAAATGTTCATTTGTCTTCTTCTAAACAGCATACCCCTAAACCCTGGTTTGATGGTTACTAAAGTGACATTGGCCTTGTAGGTTTTATTCAAGCCCCCCCAAATAGAATCAGATAGAAGATTTTTAATTATCCTTCAAGTATTCAATTTGTCCAAAATAACTGCAACTACAAGCAG
This sequence comes from Pedetes capensis, assembly GCA_007922755.1. Classification (NCBI taxonomy): domain Eukaryota; kingdom Metazoa; phylum Chordata; class Mammalia; order Rodentia; family Pedetidae; genus Pedetes; species Pedetes capensis. Next base: position 40,130 of record VMDO01011340.1, on the reverse strand, counting down.
AAGATAACACTATGTCTCTATCCAGTTTCCTGCTCTGGGCTGAGTCAGAGAAAATTATATAACCAAGACACATAGTTGTGATTGTAATTATGATTATTATTAGCTATAATAATAGACCATAATAGCATCTGCTAGAAACACCACCAGAACTCGGTCTAGGCCTCATTAATTTAGACCTCACTAATTTGCAGTGTGTACTTATTTGGCTATAACTAGGCCAAACTGCTCCTTCATATGATATCAAGGTTTAATTTTTAATGTAATTCAAAAAAAAACTTTGATAAAAGCCTGTGTGTCAAGCACTGAGATAGGCTCCTGTGTCATAATTAAAGGGTCTCAAGTTTACAAAGTCAAGCTTACCTAGATTGAAATCTTGTAGCTTCAATGTTCATGTATATGTACATTTGGCTAAATCTCAGAATTTTTCATTTAGAAAATGGGATGCAATAGCTGAGTTGCTATTACAGGATAATTTTTGTAGCATCATAACACAGGCCTGTAATAAGTACTTACCATATCATACCTATTACTTTTATTGTTCTTGCCAATAGTGATGTTGATGGATAAATCAGGGAGTATACATTTAACTCAGACACATATGGAAATAATTGTAGTATCATAGACTAAAAGGCTGCTGTGGAAATATTTACATAGTGTTGTGGGATCATAAGTGAGTTTCCAATTAATTCTATCTGAAGAAGTCAGAAGAGTTACCTGAGCAAGATCTTGGAGAATGAAATCATTTGGTATTCAAGGATATAAGAAGACTCAAGATGTAGTTAAAATATTAATATTATAGAAAATATAACAGTTTGATGGGAGTAGAACAAGGAATATCATATACATATAGCATTCTGAACATAGGTAAGAAGAAGAATTTATGGATCATGTTATCAACAGAAACATTTTTTCTCCAGCATCAGAGCACCTAGAATATTTTTAAAAACTCTACTAGAATTATTTTAAAATCTTGTGACTTACACTGTCAAGATATGGAATCAATCCAGATGCCTATCAACAGATGAACAGGTTAAAAAATGTGGCATATATACACAATGGAATGTTATTCAGCCATAATGGCTTGAATTATGTCATTTTCAGGAAAATGGATAGAACTAGAAATCATTATTTTAAGCAGTGTAAGCCAGACTCAGAAAAACAGATGCCACATGTTCTCTCTCATGTGCAGAAGCAATATCTATTTTAAGATTGGAAAAAACAAGAGGACACATGTTGGGAGTAGAAAAATGGTAGGTGGGGTTGGGAGCAGCATCACAGGTAATGAGAGGGTGAATAAAAGCAAAGTACAAGATATAATTGTATGGAAATACCATAATGAAACTAATTATATTGTACACTGGTTAAAAAATAAATCTTGTGAACAATGAGAATCATATATCTTATCTATTTAAGAATTCTTTTAAGGATTGATATCACTGCTAGGAATGAATTTGTAGTATTGTCTGTCTATGAAATAAGGTAAATACGCTTATTTGAAAATACTTACTAGTTTAGATGTTTTATGTCTTCACATTTCCTCCCACTAGTAGAAGTCAGTAAGGGTTAACTATTGGAATCATTCTACACTATAGACAAATTATGAGTTACTTTAAAGGAGTTATTTATCCATTCTGTAACTCAGTTTGCTCAGGTTCAAAATGGAGACCATGGTGTATAACTACTTTGCCTGAAAGTTATGAACAGGGTCTGGTCTGTACTTGTTTATGTGACCATATATATTTTTAATGATCTCTTGAGAGCAGATTCCTTATCAAAACTTCTCTTCCATCCCCGGAGACTGAAACGTAATACATGGTCCATAAATGTCATTTGTAATGAGTGGAAGTAGCTCTGTAATATAAATAGTATTCTGCACTTTATGAATGTAAGTTATTATTAAGTTGTAAAACAGCACCAAGGTGGCCTTTGTTTTAGAGCCCTGAAAAACAGTGTTTCAAATATCCACAAAGAACAAAGATACCTTGGGAAAGATTCATGATTTTCCATCAGCATAAATTTTGCATTTTGGGTAGCAAATGGTTACTTCCTTCCACAGTCTCTCTTAGAATGATTCAGTCTTCAAAGCACAGATGGTTCTCTGTGCATCTGGAGTTCCAGAGAAGATTGAAGAACCGTGTCTTGACTGCTGCTGGTATATGTATGGTCAAAATCAACTACTAAATGATCTCTGACTCCATAGTGTGAAGACAGCTGTCACGAACTAGGGAACTTGGAGTCAGAGCCAAATCTCCACTATACTCGTAAATAAAAGGAAACAACAAAAATCCCAACAAAATGATACCATACTCAGACTTTGGATGAGAGAAAGTTGGATGGGAGATACTAATTAGAAAACACTTCTGAGATCTGCTGTGTTCCAAATGCTTTATGCTTAAGATCATAAAAAGTCCCATTACTACAATAAGCCTGAAAGGAAGGCATGTGTCTGCCCACTGCAAAGATGAGAAGAATAAGGTACAGAGAGGTTCAGTAACCTCTCTGCAGAGAAGTTAAGTAAAGTCTTACAAACTGTAACTTGCAGAAACTCTATTTAAATCACCATCTTCTTCCTCCAAGTTCCATGTTACTTTTCTCTTCAGCAGTTTTTCCAAAGCCTCTTTCTCAGCACTAAAATTTTACATGAAAAATAATTATCTGGTGACATAAGTGTGGGAGACTGACTCAATGTTTGAAGAGTTTAATTAAGATCATCTGCAATAAGAGTTTGCAGTGTGGAAATATTGGCTGCATACCTTTCTGGTCTGTTTCACAAGTCACTCTTTATTCCCTCTTTTTAAGATCCCTACAGAGATTTAAAACTGCCTATGCTTATTCACTTATTTATTTCTCTAAAATATTTACCAAGTTCCTATTATATCATCTAAATTTAGGGATTAAAAATGGCCAAGATAAGGTTTGCATTATAAGCAATTGAGTTAATTAGCCAACAAAGTGTAAAAATCCAGTCTGCCAGAGAATGGGAAAAGACAGTGTTGAGTTTACTCTGATCCTGCTACCAAAGAATATATCTGGGGGAAAAAAAAGAAACTAGTAATTATCATGGCATTTAATACGTGCTCTGCATTCATTCAAACTTATTAGGCAATTTCTCTGGGTCAACACTGAACTAGATTATAAAGATGTAGTCGTTAATTAGTCAGAGATACCCCCTGACTACTTGGGGCTTATAATCAGATGGTTAGGCAAAACCAAAAAAGTACATAGTGCATGCTTTACAGGTATGAAAAGGAGCAGAAAGAAAGAACAATGAATAAAGAGTGGAGAGTGTCATCTAGTAAAAGGTTTTGAGGAGGAGATGACAAATTGATTCCTCATTGAAAAGATGTAGCTATTCCAACACCATGTTGAGCATTAATTCAAGGATCCAAGAGGTAGAAAGGAGCAGGGTACCATGGCACATACCTGCAATCATACCAACTCGGGAGGGCTGAGGCAAGATCAGGAGTTTGGGACCAGAGGGGCAGCTTGTACAACTTAGCAATATCCTGTCTAAAAATCAAAAGTTAATTAAAAAAAAAAACAGGCTCGTAGAATGTGCAGCTCAGTAATAGAGCACTAGCCTAATGTATGCAAAGCCCTGAGTTGCACAGGATCCAGTTTACATTATTTATTTATGTACTTATTTTTTTTTTATACTACTGGCAGGTGAACCCAGACTTTGTGCATACTAGGCAAGCACTTTGACACTAAGCCCCACCTCCAGCTTTAAAAAATTTCTTTTCTTTTCTTTTTTTGTTCCTTCTTACTCTCTTTCTTTTTTACTTTTTGTTTTGTTTGGTTTTTTGTTTGTTTGGTTTTAGAAAGTGTCTCACTAACTTGGGTGAGGTTGCTTCTGGCCTTGAAAATGCAATTCTCCTGCTTTAGCCTCCTGAGTAGCTTGATTTACAGGTGTATGCCATGGCACATTGCTTATATAATAGCTTAAAGCTTTTGAGAAATAAATTAGATTTTTCTTATTGTTCAGTGAGAAACCATTAGAATATCCCTAGTAGAGAGAACCTGCAGCCCTACCACTGTAGCATCTGATCCCATCAGATCTCAGAAGCTAAGCAGGGTTGGACTGTGTTAGTACTTGGATGGGAGACAGCCTGGGAACACTAGGTGCTGTAGGCTTGGGAGAAGGACCTGGCAGCCCATTCACAAAAACCAATCAGCCATTGAAAACCTTATGAATAGCAGAAAAGCACTAACAATAGTGTTTCACCTGTTGTACTTAGAGTTGCTATGAGTTGGACACTGACTGGATGGCACCTAACAACAACAATAAGTAGAAAGAATAACAGAATCTGATTCATATTTTCAAATAAGGATTCCTGCCTATGGAAAATAACCTACAGGTATCCAGGAGTGGATGGTGGAGATTAACAGAAAGGCAAAGCAATGGTAATTGTGAGAGGCAACAGTTACTGGGCTAGAATGGCCAGGGTAGAGTAGAGAAAACTAGATTAATTAAGATTATAGTTTAAAAGTAGATGTAAGAAAATTTTCTCAAGCATTGCTTGGACGACAGAGAAAATAAGGAAGGGCATTAATGGAGAAGGAAATATCAAGAATTACTCCCAGGTTTCTGACATGAGCTGAGTTGAGAAAGGAGGCTAAGTCAATGTTGCTGTTGTTGTTAGGTAGCACTGAGTTGAATCTGACTCATAGTGACCCTCATAGGGTCTTCAATGGCTGATTGTTTCAGAATTGCTTCCGGAGTGGATTGCCACATCCTTCTTCTGTTTTTGTGGTGCTGTGTATTGAACCTGGGTCCTCAGAAAGTCCAGTAGCATTCTACCAATGGAGCTAAACCCCAGCCCATAACTCAATAGAAATTAAAAAGGGCCTTAGTAGCAATATCTATGTTTTTGTGTACAAATTGAGCAATACTCATTAAAGACTTCTCAGGGGAAATGAGATTTAATATACATGAGAAGAACGAAAAAGTGTTAACTGGGAGATGTAATTCATACATCCAAAAAGGGTGTCCCTGAAGTGTAAGAGCCTCTATGTTGACCTCATGCTAGAGAATATGGTTAATGAGGAATAACTAAAGGATTACTTAGTATAGACCCTGGAGCATTAGAAAGTAGAAAGGTGGGAAACAAAGAGGTCTAGGTAGGAGTAGGATGTGAAGGGAGAGGAGCAATGCATTCGGTATCAATCAAGTATGGATTTTGTCCTACCAGGTATGAGAAGACAAATTATTCAGTAAGGAAATAGAAGGATTTATTGAAACTTTCAGAAAGATCATTCTAGATGCTTTGTGGAACATGAATTGAAGTAAGTAGAAGGATTCTAAATAATGTTTGTATTAAAAATGGAGCATGTTGGGAAATTCTGGACCCTTGTAGAGAAAACAAAATTTAGTATAAAGTTTAGCCTAATAGGGTGTTAATATAATTTTTGTGTTAAGACAGTCCTGGTAGCAATATTTTGAAAAGGAAAAAGGACACTGCCTTCCTTGCAAGGCAAAATACACATTATAAATGTCTATGACTGTTCTCTGCAACCTTACAGATTAGAATGGATTTGGATGACCTCTGTGGGGGAAATGGTTGACTCCACAGCTATACGATAGCTCACAAATCACAATAGCTTTCGTTGCCCTTTTCCACTCTGAAAATTCCCCAAATTTCATTTCCCTTCCACTTAATTTCTTTGGAGGGAAAAGAAAGTAGTCTATACTACTTACATCTCTCCTAAGGCCACCTGGGGATTTTTCTTTTTTTAACAAAAGGGTAAAATAGTACAATAAATTCACAATGTTTTTCCTAGGAAAACAGTGGTTGAAATTTTTGTCAGATAGCTGATCTTGGCCTTCTTCCTCCAATGTGTCAAGACATGTTCTGGAATATACATATTTTAGAGTATATTGAATTTCACTTTGTACATTTGTCATGAAAATGCAAAATCTCCTGTCCCCATTTCATACTAGCATGTAATTAAAGAAGGTTTATTTTAACCTACTAATGGGCACACTGCCAATAATGTCAGCCCTATTGTGTATCTCCATCTAGCCCACAGAATGAAAAGGAGGCTTTACAGGAACATAAGGAAAACTACAGAAATCCCTTCTCCCCAGAAAAGGGGGGATGTGGGTGGTGGTGAGCCAGAGGCAAGAACTGTGAGTACATTTAATGGTGACATACCATTTTTAGACCCAATTATGTAAATTCATCCTGAAATATTGTGAGTGAGGGTTGGGTGAACATTTTCCCAACTACCACCCACACACATACACACCCTGGGATTTATAGCAATTATGTCAATTGTCCTATTTATGGTACTTGACACATTTAATGTAAGAAAAGGACAATGCATCCTATTACCTCTTATTACAATGCAGCATGGTGATGAATGGTATAATAGTGATGATAATTAAAATGTGTTGTGCATACTTAAACATGAGATTCAAGGTTTAAAGAAGTGCCTATTATCTCAGCTCTTTTTCATCTAAAGAAAGACTCAATATATTCCTCTGCTCAACTGCAATTACTAGTTAGGTAGTTCAGAAAAACACCCATATTACCTGGATTCGATTCCTCTTTGCAGCATTCTTTCTTTCTCATTGCTACTCTGTGCAGGACCTCTGAGTGCCCTAAAAATCTCTATCTTTAGCTCTTCCAGCTGACAGTTCTTCAAGCAAAGGCCCCTGAACTCTAGCATCTACCAAAGTCATTAGACTTAAATTGTCATAGAAACACTGGAGAATAATGTTAAGTTTCTGAATGTCAATTTGCTTTCTTCCTACTTTAATATATCTGTTCTTGTTCTGTGACCAAGGCTCCCAAAATGTAAATCAGCTGCCCTGAGTTTCTATTGAAGCCAAAGTAATCTGAGTAAGTTTAATTGATTCTTCTGACCATCTGAATCTTTGTTTTCCTCTACAAAATGAGGAAAGTATTAAATTGGGATGATATAATATTTGATAGAGACAACAAAAAGTCAAGAGTTAATCTATACAAATATAAATTATAAAACAGTGGGGCGCACACCTCCCAGTCCAGCCTGGAGGTTTGGTTGGGTGGTGCCACCACGCACACAGACACTAAACACTGTTCACTCAGGACCCTCGGGTGAGGGGCGCAGACTCCTGCAGCCCTCGGGACCCTGGAGGAGACGGGAGAAAGGAAAAGCCGCAGGCATTTTTGCCTTCCAGGGGCAAACACCTGTGTTGGTGCTCTCTGTGGTCATGAGGAGACAACTGTTGCTTCGTTGGTGATCAGATGGAGAGCAGATTATTTTCTTGTTGACAATTGCAACTGGAGAGCGAGAATGTTCTTTCCTCACTGAAGGTCCTGGCAGAGCAGTGGAAGAGGTGTTTCCTCATTGGTGATCCGGGCAGGAACGGGTGAGAAGGCGAAAAAAGGATTGAGCAGCTGCAGCGCAGCTCCTTATATAGTTCACCCATGAAATGGCCTGAGCCAACCAGCATTCAGTCCAATTGTCCAATCAGGAAGGGTTTTGTACAAACGTGCAACCAAGTTACTTTCATTTTCCCTAGATTTCCAATTTACGAACCAGATATTCAAAAGCCGTTTTCCCAGTTTGGGAGTTTTTGCCAATTTCCTCTCAATTTTTCCCTACATAAAACAAATATCATAGACACATTTTAAATAGAATGTAGATGAACACAAAAGAAATACTCATGTATGTTACTTTACAGTAAATAATGTATATCAACATAAAATTTTTGCACATTAAAACTATGTCCTGAATAAAATTGACTTCATTTTATAATGAGGAAACTAAAATATAGCTCTACCAAGTCCAAAGTCATAATGCAATTAAATTGTTATTTCTTTATTGGAATCTAGTATGTAAAATTTGGAAAAAGACGTTTGCTACAAATGTATGTTTCCACTTTTCTGAGTGTTTCTATTGGCCTGAGTCTTTCTATTCACTTCAAGCCTCTATACCTTCCATAGCCATTCTCATCTTCAGCCAGTTGTTTTGCATGATGTTTTATTGAAAAAAATAACAGCCAGTATAAGAGGATTTCCATATGCTTGCGGCTCCCTGTTGACTCGTCTATATACTTATATATGGTTCTCTGACCTCTCTCATTTAAGTTGATATTCTTAAAACCTCACCATTATTCCCCAGTGTTACTTTAACTGCCTCTGCTCCTTTCTGATGTCAGCTCTTCTGCCCACACACTAGCTCTAGCTCATTAAGACATTTGAAGAAAAAAATACAGCATATATATATATATATACACACATACATATGTACATACATATACATATGTGTATGTACATACATACATACATATGTACATACATATACATATATATGTGTGTATGTGTGTGTGCATATATATATATATATATATATATATATATATATATATATATATGGGGCTGGGGTTTAGCTCAGTTGGAAGAGCACTGCGCTGCAGTCTCTGAGGTCCTGAGTTCGAGTCCCAGCACTGCAAAAATGGGAGAAGGGCCTGGCAATCCACTCCCAAGGCAATCTCGAAACAGTCAGCCATTGAAAACCCTATGAGCATCGCTATGAGTCAGAAACTGACTCGACAGCACCTAAAAACAACAACATATATATATACATACATATATATATATATATATATATATATATATATATATATGCAACACATCCAACTTTTGCCCTTTTTCTCTATTTCTATCCCTTGCTACAAAATTTCCTAAAATTATTGCCTATGATTTCTAGCTCCTTTTCTTCCTTCCCTTACTCCTCTTCTCTCCTAATGTAGTCTAATCACTCATGAAAATTAAACCTGCTCTTAAGGGCAGAGATGACACTTAACATTATGAAACCCAGAAACCACTCTCATACAACAGATTTTTTTTCTGGTTTGTTCAGTACCATATAATAATTGACTAGAGTAAGTCCTAGTATATAGACTGTGACAAGCAAATATATAATGAATGTAATATATATATAATATATATGGCAAATGTGCATTTTGATAGCTTCCCAGATTCTTATATGCTATTATGAGTCCTTTGATCTTCTCTGAGCATCTATTTTATCATTATGAAATAGGGATAATAATAATGACCTATTCATATTATAAAAAGGAAATGAAATAAAGAATGTATATTACTGGCAAATAGAAGATCCTTTGTTGTTACAGCTTTTTAAATGGTGCATTGACTGTTATTGTAACAAGGCTGATTAGTAGAGAAATTCTTGAGTGTGTTTCACATGCTTACAAAACTTGCATTCAGGATTAAACATAAATTGTATAAGAGTTTTCCCAGTTTATTTGAGGTTGAAATTTCTTGATAAGGTTGGGATCTCCCAAACATAATTGCTTAACATATTGAGCAGGCACAGACATCCAAAGTAAGACAATGGGAATATCACAATTTTATTATCTTGTGTGACTGCTAAACCTAAAAGAATAAAATACAGTGCCTATTAAGACTTCCTACAGGTGTAGTGTAGAAGAGACACAAGTAATTCTTTCCAAAGAGGTGATGACTCTTAACCGAGGGGTTACTCATGTAACAGCCCACAAATGATATTCTCTTAGCTATCCGTGTCATCAATGGCTTCATTGAAATTCCTTGGCCTTTAACCAGTGGAGTTGAGGCTGCACCTTTCTGATGTCAACCAGTATAACCAAAGGTCTTATTAGTGATCTTATTGTCTTTATATAGGCAGTATAACATACCAAAGCTCTGTTTTGTTAAATACTAACATATTTACTCCCTCTTTATTAATATTTCCCTGTTGATTATTGTATAAAGATACTGATGTACCTGACCTATTTACTTAAATGTTGTTTGCTGTCATCTTATAGAAATATTAATGCCTAGGATTGAAGCATAGAGACAAATTCATAAAATAATGAATCTTAGAGTAATGGAAGTGTGGGGGGGAGGAAATGTTTCTCTTTGTATTTTTGAAATCTTCCAGAAGGTCAAGGCAATAATGCCTAAATCAAGAACTTGTAGAGTCCTTACTTCGATGTAACCAAGTTTTAAAAAAGTCATTTTTCAATGATTTATCAAATGTATTTCTCTCATAATCACACACATAAATATATCGATACTGTATGCATATTTTCTGTATGCACTGTTTGCCATTTAAAAGTACAAATACAATCAAAAATGTTATGCATGCAGTATATAACAACAAAGCATATGATATTCATACTTACACATATTCATGATTACCTTCAAAAGACATGCATACATTCAAGCAAAATATATAATTTATACAAACTACATAACACACTTAAATATGTGTATACATATACCTAAATATATGCATACTGTGATGGTTAATCTTCATTGTCAACTTAGCTGGATTTAGAATCACCTAGAAAATGGGTAAGGTACATCAATGGGCGTGTTTGTGAGGACTATTCCAGAGACTAGTAACTGAAGAGGGCATGTCCACTCTTAATGTAGGTGGCACCATTCCATAAGCTGGGGGCCTACACAAATAAAATGGGGAAAGAAGAAAACCAGTGAGCACTGGAATTACCCTTTCTTTTTGTCCTGGTTACCATGTTATAAACCGCTCTGCTATGTCCCTCTATCTTTGCCATAATGCACTTATGACTTTGAAACCATGAGCTAAGAGAAACACAGCTTTAAGTTATTTTCTTTCTGGTGGCTTGGTCATAGTGATGAGAAAAGTACCTAATGAAGAAAGTGGGTACTGAAAAGTGAGGTCATTGCTTGTGGGGCACACGCCTCCCAGTCCGGCCTGAAGGTTCGGATGGGCTGCGCCGCCGCGCACACAGATATTAAACACAATTCACTCAAGACCCTCAGGTGAGGGGCGCAGACTTCTGTGGCCCTCGGGACCCGGGAGGAGACGGGAGAAAGGAAAAGCCTCAGGCACTTTTGCCTTCCAGGGGCAAACACCTGTGTTGGTCGTCTCAGTGGTCAGGAGGAGGCAGCTGTCGCTTCTTCGGTGATCAGATGGAGAGCAGGTTCTTTTCCTTGTTGAGGATTGCAGCGGGAGAGCGTTTTTTTTTTTCCTCATCAAAGGTTCGGGGGAGAGTAGCGGGAGAGGGGCGTCCTCATCTGTGGTCCGGGCAGGAACAGGCGAGAAGGCACAGAAAGGGATGCCAGAAAGGCCGTGCCAAAAAAGGTCGAGCTGCGCAGCGCAGCTCTTTATATAGTTCGCCCATGGAATGGCCTGAGCCAATCAGCTTTCAGTCCAATTGTCCAATCAGGAAGGGTTTTGTACAAACATGCAACCAACTTACTTTCATTTTCCCTAGATTTCTAACTTACAAACCAGATATTCAAACGCCATTTTCCCAGTTTGGGAGTTTTTGCCAATTTCCTCCCAATTC